>VZUI01002444.1:0-29425 GCA_013401135.1 Cettia cetti
GACACGGAGGGAAGCGAGGGCAGGGATAGGGACACGGAGGGAAGCGAGGGCAGGGATAGGGACACGGAGGGAAAGCGCGGGCAGGGATAGGGACACGGAGGGAAGCGAGGGCAGGGATAGGGACACGGAGGGAAGCGCGGGCAGGGAAAAGGACACGGAGGGAAAGCGCGGGCAGGGAAAGGAACACGGAGGGAAGTGCGGGCAGGAAAAGGGACACGGAGGGAAAGGGACACGGGCGAGCACAGAACCGCGACACGCCGCTCACCAGGCGGTACAGCCAAGTGCTGAGCACACTAAGTTGGGAGGAGCTGCCCCCTGGAAGGCAGTGACGCACCGTGTTAAGTTTAATAAGCTTGTTTTGCTGTCAAGAGGCTTCACCTCCATCCCCATCTCTCCATAGAAGTTCAGATGCTGCCAAGGACTGTCGAGTGGGCAACTTTGGCACCACGTGCTGCAGGGAGAGGATACAGCTATGGATCAGCACATTAAATAATGTGAGCCGAAAGAAGCTTCTTACATTACATGGTGCTGATAACACCGATGCGGTGGGTTCAATCCTCCTTGATGATCCTTTGAGGGTCCCTTCCAGCTCAGAATACTCTGTTGTCTGCATATGTAAAAGACTTAAACCACTAGTTTCTGCCTGAAACATCTTGCTGGTAAAGATAGCAGGTACCAAAGCAGGAAAGCGGGGCCTTCACCTCCCCAGACCAAGGGGGGACCTGAACTATTCACATTGAGGAACAAAGGGTGCCACAGCTGCGCTGAAATGTTGTTTCTGACAACCTGGGTAAGAAAATGGGTAGCTTCCCATGCTCCCCACTGGACACAGAGGGTCAGAAAAAACCCCAAACAACGGAAAGTAATCAGAATAGAGAAAGTTGCCTGACACAGTTTCAGAACCCATTAGTAATTTGAAATAGTTTCTCACTTTTCAGTTGTGTTATCACAACCCTGGAGAAGGCCAAGCCAGCTCTGCTTTTGGGTCACATGCTCTCTTTACCGGGCAAACAACAGGACCTACATTCCAGACAGCCAGGAAGCCACAGCAAGCAGGGGGAGCTCCTAGCTTTTAAATTTAAGGATTTTTTTTTTTTAACAGTTCCCTTAAACAGATTTCTACTGGCACTATTCCAAAATCAACTTTAAAAAAAATAAATTAAAAAATCCAGCCACAAACAGAACACCACCATCCCCCAACAAAAAACGGTTTACATGCTGTTGGAAGGCACACTGACAGGGACTTAATGTTCTAGGTGCAATTTGCAATGGCCTTTCTCAATGACAACCCAAGAGAGTGCAGAAACATCAGAATAAAAGCAGCAATGAAGTCAGAATACTGAAGAATCCCCTACAGTTCAGTTTTCTGCAGCCCACTTGCACCATTTTGCAACTCCTCTCATCATTCTGCTCTACACAAGTGGCAGCAACAATGACCCACCAGCTGAATGAACCAGAGCCCTAGTTTTGGCTCTATTCATCTAAAAAATCCCCCCAAATTGAAACCTACATTCCATTTGTTATCTGTGCCATTTAACCACTGAGGATTCTCTACCATAGGGCAGTGTTTTACTGATGAGCCTGTGCTACAGGTAACATTTGCTGCAGAGCAACTCAGTTTAAAATGTGAGCAGCCTTGCCTGAAAAGCAGAGATGCCACAGCTGACATTCCAACTTGATAACCCACTGTCTCCTGGTGCCATGGGGGCATTGTGCTTCTGGCTGCTTTTGGCATTACCACAGGTACAATTAACACCAACAAATTTGCGATCCACTTGCAAAAATTGAAACAGACACCAGACACAGTAGAGGACTATCAGAATGAAGCCAGAAAAAAAAAAAAATAAAATCACAGTCTAAAAGTAACATCTGTTCAAGTAAGTAATCTTCATGAAACTGCAAGTGTTGCTGTATTACAGTATTTGCTAGAGCAAGCAGGCAGTTCGTTTTGTGCCAGCCCACCACCAGTTTGAACACTTAGGTTTAGAACAAGAGGTAGTGTCAAAGCTTGGCAATTCCTTGAGACTGGTATTTTGCTTTTGTGTTCAGAATTAGCAGCAGAAGGCAGCCCCAGGTGCAGACACTGAGGGAGGTCTGAGGGATATGTTTTAAGGCAAGAGGTACAACACACTAAAAGATCATCTTCACCAATTTAGACAGCTACTTCGGTTTGGACACTACCCTAATAACCTCACCTGAACTCAAGTGTTCCCTTTGAGGAAGAAGGACCTACATGAGTTCCTTCCAATATAAAGAACTGAGTGATCCTAATAGTCTGTGATGATCCAGTGGGGACAGCTTGAGGAGAGGCAGCTAACATAATTCCCCAACACCAGACAACCTCTGAGCCAATCCTCACAAGTTGCCAATCTCCCAGGTGCCTTAAAGTTCACTGGCTCTTTCCAGGCATGGCACAGGTCAGGAAGATACTTTTCTTGCCTTCACAAGATCCCAGACTTGGTTCCCAGAGGCAGCAAGCAGCCTAGGGAGGGAGATGTCATCTCTGCAGCTCTGCAATTCAGCTCTGCAACTTTGGATACAAATCAGCCTGTAAGTGGTATCTGTGCCAAAGACTTGGAGATGACAGAGGTCTGGCCCAGAGAAGGTGTAGAAACCAGGAGTCAGGACACAGAGTACAAGCTCCACCAAGAGCTTCCTGGGACCTGGTGCTTCTGGGCTGAAGCATAATTTTTGCAGAGCCAATCCAGAAGTAATCACCAGCAAAAGGAGACACTGACAGGACTGTTATTCAGTTTAAGGCTTGAGGCCCCAACTAGCTCTGCCTCACAGGCAGTTCATACACGTGGCACAGCTGGCAGTTTAGAAGACACTCTCCTTAAACATCTGAAAACCAGCCCAAAGAGGGAAAAGTTTATGTGGCTAGTTAAAGGACAGAAAGTGATGGTGCCAATTCACAAGACTCCCACATGTCTGAGATCAGGGTCTCCTATATATTCTCATACATAAGAACTAGATTCCAGAGTGAGGACTGTTTGCATTTTTCTGCTGGGCTGGAGATGGAAGTGCAACCTAATAGTTGAAATTTCATTGACACGAGAGTTGTGCCAGCTCCAACACTATTTCAATAATCCTCTTTTTTCCAATGCATGCAGGAGGCACACTAATGGTTGTAGAGGGAACAAAAAACCTTGACTTATCCTCCCCTAAACAAGCATTAGAAAAGTGAGGCAGTACAGTCATGAGATAATGTCGGGCTAAGTTCTGGGGTTCAGTCCATCTCCATAGCCAAGATCAGAAGGAAAACATTAAACACTTTTTGTCCCATAGCATAGTGGTATGCATCAAAACACAGGGAGCAGCCAGTCCAGAATCCATGAGGATACATAGGAGGCAAGCTGCTGGACTATGCCTACTCCTGCTCCTCAAAGTGATTATAATCATTGACTAGACATCATTTTGAGGCCTCTAAGAGTCATAGAGCACATGTCCCTCTCCTCAAAGTCTGGATATTTGCAGTAACTGCAAATGTAGGGACACACATTCTGTGAAGGAGTTGTGGTTTGTCATTCATTCTCACACTTCATGTTTCTGAAGTCCTTTCACACACCAGGACCAACTCAAGTGCATCAGCAAGGCAGGTGGGAAAGAGAGAACTGTCCCTCTCCACCAATGCAGAGGCAGGGCAGGCAGCAGCACTCCTCACGCAAGAGAGCTCCCAAAAGAGCAGATAATTGAAAAGGCTGCCCTTTCTGCTACATGGGTATGAAAATACAATTCTTACACACATGCTAGGGAGTATTTCACATTTGCAGTATGCTTTCAGACAGCCTCATATAGGAAGTCAATATAAAAACAGTTAAATAATCATTTTTCATAGCAGGGTGCCCAAAATGACTCTCTTGGAAATACAGCAAGAGAATGACAAATAACGATTTAGCAATATCAAGTTCAGCAACCAGCTCAACCTCTTTGTTCTTCTTAGAAAAGAAGTTCAGATTATAATTTGAGCTCCTACAAAGGAACAAATATTATTATGTTGACTTAACATAGCATTATGTCACAAAACACACACACATCTAGCATTAAAACATAAGTTGGCAGAATATACTTTTGAATGAAACTGAAAAAAAAGAAGTTTTGAGTCTTAGGAAGCCAAAATCAAATACACATGAGTGTTTGAATACAGTAAACACCTGGTGAACAGTGTTTGGCAACTTCATGAAGACAGAACAAAAAGTCCTCTTTCTGTCCACTCCCCTTCTTTTTTGAGCCTAGTCTCAGTACTCATGTACAAATTATCAGCCATTTTCAAAAACTTGTGCTGCCTTCTGAGGAAAAAGCTGCAGTGTCACAAGAAGCCTAGGATTACTAAAACCTATCAACTGAACATTACTAGAAGTGATATAATTTTCCTTGTCATCTCATCCACACATGGAATTCCATCATTATAATGAAGCCAACATACCTGCCTTTAATAACCAGCCTTCTTCCCCTCCCATAAACTGAAGATCTTGGTGAAGCACAGCCTGCCTGTAGTATTAACAGTGTACATGACAGCTTTGGAGAGGTCAGCTCTAGGCTTTACTGAGATTTAAGTTTTCTGTTTTCTTTCTGCCAACCCCAAAGGAGCCATGAAGATGAATTCTGCATCCTTCTATTTCTAGCAGAAATATTGTGGTTGTTCCATCAGAGTTCAGGAGGGTAAACTGTGTCTTTCATACCCATTAAGCTGCAACATTTTATGGGGACAGAAGTTGGAGATCCCTTTGCTTTCATGTTAGACTATGTTGCAGCCATTCAAACAAAATATGCTGGATATTCTGAGCTGTACACAGTTCCACGATATACTTGAATTGCTGTTAACAATTAAAGACCAAGTAATATGAATATCTGCTTTTAGGTCTACACAAAATACTGTTTACCTCCAGTGAAGAGGCTTAACATAATAGAATACTCTGATGAAATACAAAGATTGCATAGTCATAAAAACATTTTTAAAAACTTGCTTCCCCCACATTTAAAGTTATAGCAAATCCAATAGGTCATTACTCTTACAAAGCCGATGACTGCAGTAAACATTCAGGACTAATTTTTTTCCACTGTATTAGGAGTCCCCTTTGGCTGTCCACTGCTTTTATTCATTCTGTGATAGTACAGCCACAAAAGAAATTAGCCTTACTAAAATCATGTAAATTTCTGGTTGCCAGCAGGTAGCAACTGAACCATCACTGGAAACTCTCATGAAGGAGAGGCCTACAAACACTGGGAGATTTAACACACTGAACATAACTACACATTAGTCCCTGGGAGAAAGCAAATACTTAGCATTACTTGACAGTAAGCAACCTCAATAATACAAGGAGAGTTCTCTGAAACTAAAACAAAGCAGCAACTAATAAAATAAATGGGTCTACAAGTATATAGTAATATAGTATATACAGTGAGTAAAACACTCATACCAAGTCCTGGGCTTCCATCCTGAAGATAACCCACAGTGAACACATCAGTGAAAGCACTGCACTATACTCAGGAAAAGAGCTATAAAGGGGTTCAGAGATTGTACTTAAATCAACATTAAAAAAATTGAACAGGGAGACTTTACTACTAATACAAAAATTAAGAGGTGAACTAGTAAGCTCACATTCTTAATGAGACTCTGCTGGATCAAGTAACCTGTCCAAAGAAGATTACAACATAATTTGCATTTGTGCATCCATTATTAGGTTATTCTGTCCCTTCTCAGAAAAGCAGTGAGCTTCAGACAAACTGAAGTATGACAAAAAATATGGTCCAGGACCCAGAATAAAAGCTTGGCATGTAGAATTATCAGACAAGAACATTTTTTGTGCATTTCCATGACTGCAAAATCAGACAGTGCTTCAATCTCTAGTATAACACGTATAACACTGTTCAGGGATAAAACAAACCAAAATCCCCCATCTGTTAACAGAAGTAGAAATGAGTCACGAGCATCCACTTAGCACAAACTAGTAGTACACCATGACCTTTCACTACATAACTACATCCTACAGATCATAGATTCAAAGGACAGCATCCCAAAAAGCAAGCACATATGCTTTTTGAGTACTCTACATAAAACATGCAAGCAGTGGAAGGTATTAAAATTTCCTGGGAAAAACCAGTCACTGAAAGTAATACTTGAACAGGACTACTAGATACTTTTATCAAGTGAAAGGTTCTGCTTTTTCTTATGCATCTCACCTGAGACCCTGGCCGCACCTTAAGGCTCTAAGGTTTCCTACATGGAGATAGCCATTTACAGGGAGCTTCATGCTGACAGCTCCAAGTGCATTCTGGTTCCACCAAAACTTCATACTAATAAAGATACATGAAGTTATGCCTTGAAGAGAGAGGAAACAGGACTGAGACACACAAGGTCTCACCTGTGCATGCACACCATGCTATACCCCAAGCTCTACAGCTAAGTCCTCCTTATTCTGTTCAGATTTGCACACTTTCCGTCCTAAAGTCAGTGGCTCCAAAAGCTGCTGAAGAAATGCATGTTCAAAGCTACCAACACATGAAAACTAGGAGTATGCAAATGATAATTAGCTGCCCGAGCTCTCTTTCCAACCACACCGCACGCCAGAGGCAAATATTTTATTAATTTTTTTTAAGACATATAAAACGAGTTGTGAGAAAAAGCTATTTTAATCAGTATTTTCCAGTAAGGAATGCAACAGGTGCCAAGAAGTGAAGGAAACCCACATCTGCTCCACTGTGACTGTAGGCCCAGCCCGATCAGATTTTATAATATGTATTTTGCACATGCATGGATTACTTAGAATCTGAGGAATGCAGCCCATACCACTGGGAGACCATAAAAATATAAGGAATCTGCAGTCTTTCCTGCAGCATGGATCTGGAATGCTTGTGCTGTTTAAGCAATGCTACAATAATAGTAGCCCCAAAACTACTCTCATATGATTAATTTCAGTAGCTTTCTCACCCTGGCCAGAAAGCTGTGAGGTTTACCCGCCACGCTGAGACTTTAAGCTCTGCATACAAGGTAGAAGCCCACCTGCCTACTTCACTTGGCCATGAAGGTGGAGAGATAAGAATAATCACTGCTTTTGGGAGGGATTAAAATGGGATAGTATCAGGCCAGCCCTCTTCCAGGGTTTGCAGAAGTTTGGGTGCCCAGGGATGCTTGTGAGCTAGTGACCTGAGTAACAGCTGCTATCTTTGTCTGGAGTGCTCATCAGCCTGTGACTGACTGCCCTGAGGAAAGCTTTGGGGTACATGAAGTGAGAAAGACCGTACATCTACAGTAAAATTGTATTCTGCCTGGTTCAGCAGAGCCTCTGTTTGGCCTTGTATGGAGCTACATTCCTTCAACTGCCTTGCAGAAAGTTTTGGGGGATCACCACATTTATATGCGCCACACAGATAATGCACTTGAAATGCTTTGGGACTGATATGAATAGGAACTATTCTTCCCTTTAATTAGCATTTTTGCCAGATGAACACTGCTGTGAAGTGCCAAGCTGTGGAGTCCTCCTACAAGTTCCAAAAGATACACAACAGACAGCCAGAGCGTATCCAAAATCGGAAGATTTCCTTTTGCAGCGACAATTTGTTTTGCCCACTTGAATGAAAATAACACAGTTATCAAAATGATCACCCAAGATAAGGACAAAACCAGTGAACTACACAAACCCTGAGAGGTCACACATAAAACTCTGCTGAATTCCTGGGCAGCTGCATGATGTTCTTTGAATGGTGACTAACATTATAAACATTGACCACAGAAAAAAAAATGCATTTGTGTACTTTTGAAGAGACAGCTTTTCATAAGAAGATACAGAATTTATGGGTTTTTTAAAAAGTCAAACAGCTGATCTTACCTCTGATCACACACACAAAAAGTAGTCATGGGTAACTGTTAGAGAATTTACAAGAGAATTTCTCCAAAACTTTACCTTAAGTTATAACCAGTAGGAAAACTACATATCTAGAAATATAGAAAAGATCTAACTTATACTGTTTGGGTGTTGGTGTTCTTGTATTACCAGATGAATTACCAGTAGAAAGACAGTATGGATTAAGGGAAAAAAAATACAAAAACATTGGCTTGTTTCCTAGCAACAGCTCAGCTAAAATTACTTAACATTTCTACTCAATCAAATGTAAATTTGACTATGTTATCCCTTAAATGTTGATTATAACAGGCCTTTTCAAATGCAAATTCAGTGTGTAAAGTGAATGTAAACGTTGACAAAGCTGACACCAAAATCTCCTGATTAACATCATTTGCATGTACACAGCAACATTATTACAAACCTTCTAAAGACAGAAGGAAATGAAAATTGGAGAATCACCTTCTGCATCATCTCATTCTTTCCTGCTTTTATAGAGCAAAACAGACAAAAATATAAAGCCTTTTGGATTGCATGCAAAATTCCAACAGTTTAAAAGTGCAACACAATAAGCTGTACCTGAATGCTATTCCTCGTGTTTCTAGCAAGTACAATGGTGAAAAGCTCTGGTTCATTTCTTCGTCAGAGAACTTGAGAATTACACATATAGCACAAGCAGACTGTAAAGATTGTAATACCATGTAGCCACTGGCAGCTTGCCAAGTTTTTTTGCCTCTTTTACCTGCAACTCTTGCATGAGAAAAACAGGGGAAGGGGAGGAAATTATTATATACGACTCCCAAAGTTTACAAGTTTGTTCTTTGCAACTTAATCAACTCTGGGATTAA
The DNA here is from genome assembly GCA_013401135.1 of Cettia cetti. Taxonomy (NCBI): domain Eukaryota; kingdom Metazoa; phylum Chordata; class Aves; order Passeriformes; family Sylviidae; genus Cettia; species Cettia cetti. The sequence continues at coordinate 8,690 of VZUI01002444.1, forward strand.
ACATCTAAATTATGCGTGCATTCATGCAGGGCCAGATTATTTTTGCCTAAAACATGTAGAGGAGGCTTCAGAGAGGATGTCAACATGTTTCTTCTTGTTGCAGCATTTCACAATATGGGTATTGAAGTGTATTATTTTACAATAACATGCACTACATCAGGCTGATTTATCACTAGTTAACCAAAAATCAACGGGAAGCTGAGAACAGATGCAGTGTTCCTTCAGCACAAAGCAAGTGACCAGACTTACCCGCTTAAACTGAGAGTATTCTCTAGTAGAAACCACCACCCTTCCTTCTTAATCATCTCAAGAAGGATACTGGGCTGAAACACAAGATTTTACATCTACAGACACTACACAGACTTATCTTTGGCAATAGAGATTTTATTTTCCATACTGATGCAGACAGCTACCTTGATAGCTTGCTGTGATACACACATCCTAGTCCAGCACATTGACATGATGAGAATTTTCACAGCATCAGCTACAGCAGTGCAAAATGAACAATTTAGCATTCACCAGCCATGTCCTAATCATTCATGGTGCTAAGTTTTTAAAGAAAAGCAGAAACACTTTCTTCCTTCACTGCACAGCTTCTTAATAGAGTTACTACAGTTCTGTTGAGGATTATCTTTTCTACCCTGGATTAGAGTTGCTACTTAAAGTGTTTTAGACAGGACATAATCACTCCTCACTACACCAAGTTGCAAATTTTAGCCATGTCAGATCCTGAAAGTTTCTAAGAAATTTCTAAGAAATCAGCAAGAAAAACAGCTGAATACTGGGAAGGCATAACCAGTGAAATGTTTACATCCATATTAAGCACAAATCATACTGTCTCAAAAAGCCAATCCCCCCTCAAAATTATGGTTCTGGGACAGAGCTGAAAGTGAGTTTTGGACTTGGCCTAAGGGGTAGGAAGGCAGAGAAGCCCAGGAAGACAAAGGCAAGAATACTTCATCCTCCCATGCCAACCCCTGCATGCTACCCCACTGCTTACAAATTTCTACGTGCCAGACAAGGTTCTAACTCGTGTTTGAAAGAGTCCAGTTTTAAAGGCAGAGCTCCTGTCTGGAGGTGCACTGTGATGACATATGAGCTGGTTCTCTTCAGCAAAGCCTAAAGCAGCAGGAGCTCTACACCTTACCTCACTGCACATTTGCTGCTCCACTCAAATCCAGCTTCTGATAGGAGAAACGAGGAGATGCAGACTTTTGGGAAAATCTTGAGAAACTATTTTATTTTTGTTTGGAAACTTTCCAGAGGCACTTTTAGTGCCTTTTAGTATATACACATGAAAATTAGTACTGTTCTCTCCTTATTAATACATTCTTTCAAGTGACTTTTACAGTCTGGAAGCAAAGGTCAGTTACACTGAGTTCCAAGAATCCACTGCAGTAAAAAAGTAACTTTATTTGACCATATGTTACTATAATTAAACATACAGGAAAATACTCTTTGCTCTTATGACTGTCTTGGACTAGATGGATAACAATTCCATTTTTACAAATGATGATTCTAGTTGGAACCCTAAAAAAATTAATCTGAAATACCTACATCATTGACTTAACAATTTACCATTAAAAATACCATTGGGGTATGTGATATGGCAGTGTGTGTTGAAAGATCATTTCCCAACTGGGCTCTCACCTCAGAACCCTGACATAAGAGGTTGGGAGCTCATACACATGACAGTGACTGAAAGAGTTGAAGCAGTAGTTGTTGAACCAGCAAGACATTTGTAGTTGGGAACTAAAATAAATTACTCTTGTGCAGCATAGAAGTTCCTGAAGAAAAGGCTCATTAACATGAGAAAGATTTGCTACAGAACAAAACTATGTAAACAAAACAAAGGCAAGATGTGCACAAAAAGTTATCTGCTATTCTACACCATATGGGCTATCACTGCCAATAAAGTTCCAGAGACAAAGATTCTGAACAACTGAAACCTAAAAATCAGCTACAATTCATTGAATGCAGACAAGGAACCAAGTAGCAGCCTTTACTTCTGTACAGAGACTGTAATAGAAAGGAATAGTCTCACAGGAATTCTCAAAGGAATTGTTCAGTGTTAGGTGAGGTCCTATGGACACACGCAAAAAATTAAGAGTACACTTTTTCACACTTCATGATACACTATGATCTGGGAAAAATTAAAACACCCTAAATTAACCAATGGCACTACTGTTACAGGAAAAAACCTCAAAAATTTTTTCTGAATAAAATGCCAGAAGTCCATAGCTGTACATGTAACTGCCTTTCACATATGCTTAGTGGGATAATTCAATTCAGTATACTTCCAACAATGACAGATGTCAAAGTTAAATTAAGAAAGGTTTTATTACCACTTATCACACCCTTAAAGACCAGAGCAGGTGAAGTTAAATGCTCCTCCTTGAGTTTCATATGTAGCAGAGAAGTGCAAAAACCATGGTAAACTCAATGCTGAAACAAGAAAGAGGAAAAACTATTAAAAGAAAGATGAGAAGAAGAACTAGCTCAGATTTAGACAGGGTATTTGATTATGACTTGGAAACATCACAGAAAATTAGTTTTTAAATACTTTGTATTCTTAATAGGAGATCATATCAGTTTTTTCATCTTGTAGGCAAACCTCTCTAGATTTAAGAGAAGGAAAAAAATCCCACACACCTCTGACTGTATGTGTTGCTCAGGAACAGAATGGTGACACAGAGGCATTGTCCTGCCTCATGACTGGGACAACCTCAGAGAGTCATTATTCATGCTCTCAACACAAGGTTGGGAATATGTGGTGTTGGGAGGGGCCGAACTTAAATACTCATGAGCAGTCCTCATGACATTTTTAACTCTACCTGGTGGCCTTCAGCCAGACCACAATGAAGTCTGATTTATAGAAACTACAGTATATCCATGCCTGTGATTTCTGCCATAGCTTCTTTTATGAGCATAAGATAAACTATCTGATTTAAGACTAAGTAGCTTCAGCAAGCCTCCTTCAATTAACTAAATACTACAAACACACTCCTTTCAGGCTACCCAATCTAAGAAAAGCAAATGCTTATCCTGCATTTATCTTAGTGTGTATAAGCATAAGCACACTACAAGAGTATAAGGATGGGGAAAATGACAGTAATAAAGGGACAAGCTGCTCACCAGTGCCCATTTTGATCCTTAGCAACTTCATAACTGAACTTGACACTACTTTCTGGGTGAAAAAGCAATTCATTCAGGAATCATAAAATAGTTTGGGTTGGAAGGGACCTTAAAGACCATCTAGGTGTCCCATCAGGGATGCCTTCAACTAGACCAGGTTGGTCAAAGCTCCATCCAGCCTGGCCCTGAACACTCCCAGGGATGGGGCATCCTCAGCTTCTCTGTGCAACCTGTTCCAGTGCCTCATCACCCTCCTTGTAAAGAACTTCTCTCTAATATCTAATCTATTTCCACCCTCTTTCAGTTTAAATCCATTACCCCTAACCATACCACTACACACCCTTGCCAAAAGTCCCTCTCCAGCCTTGGAAGCTGCTATAAGGCCTTCTGGAGCCCTCTCCCCTCCAGGCTGAACAATGCCAACTTCTGTGAATCTGTCTTCATACGAGGGGTGCTCCAGCCCTCTGGTCATCTTTGTGGTTTCCTCTGGACCCAGTCCGGCAGGTCCACATCCCTTTTGAGTTGGAGACCTGAGAGCTGAATGCATTTCTCCAGGTGGGGGTCTCACCAGAGCAGAGGTCTGCTGGTCCTGCTGCTTTTGTTGCAGTCCAGGACACATTTGGCTTTTTCTGGGCTGAAGCACACATTGCTGGGTCACGTGCTTCTCCTCCACCAACACCCCCAAGTACTTCTCTGTAGGGTTAGTGTCAGTCCATTCTCTGTCCAGACGATATTTGTGCTCAGGATTGCTGTGACCCACCTGCAGGATCTTGTGCCTGACCTTCTTGAACTTGACAAGGTTTGCACAGGCCTGCCTGTCAAGATCACTCCGGATGCCATCCCCTCCTTCCAGCACGTTGATGCAACAAAGCTGACTTAATGCCCAGAGTGGCTGCAGCTCCTTTGTGCTACTCTTCAGGAGCTCTCCTGCTGACCTGCAATCCATCTCCAGGCTCTGGGCAACTCTTGCTGGCACTGGCATCAAACTGGTGGGAGTAGGATGGATGGAAGTTCCCCTCCCCCACCAGCTTTAGTTTAAAGCCCTCTTCACATCTTTTAAGACAGCTCTGTTTTAAAAGAACCAGCTAATCTGTTCTTACTAGCAAATGTAATCCTTTACCCCAGCATCAAAGACTCCATTTAGCTCAGTTCTTGAAGTTTATAAAGAACTGAAAGGATACATGAGGCATGGAAATTAAAAACAAAATAGAAGAGAGGAAGCAGGCTTGCTAACTTCAGGAAATAGGACTTATTCTACAATCTCAGCCCCACCACTACCTATGTTTTATTCATCAATTCTAGTTGCAGTTTTTCTCTTTAGGCAAAGACAACCTGGCCGGACCACCTTTTTGTTACTCCAAGTCAAATATAATCCCAGATCATTAAAAAAGAGATGAAGTACTCCTGAAACTCCTATTATAGACTCAGGAACATTGCCTTGTTACCCATCTATGGTGCCCATCTCTCGCTCTCATTTCCAGGGTTAATTTTGGCACAGTGTAATGGTCCAAGCACACACAATGGAAACCAAATTCTATCACAAGAGAGACAGAGAGGCAGTTTACTTTTGCTGACCTCTAACTCACAGCCATTTCTGCACTTCTCTGAGAAGCCATCATCATCTTGAAACTGTGCATCCCTGCCTTCAGCACACTCCTGCTACCCTGACAGCCTCAGAAGTTTCACTCACTACATACAATACTCTTCTGGTCTTCACAGAGCTGGTGTGCTGTCACTTCTCTCTCCTCCTCTCCACCTCCTTCAAGACGTGACTTTTTAAATTACTTCTTTTCAAGCCAGGTTCAAGTATTACAGCAGCTATATTATAGCAACTTCTGGTTATCAATGTCAAAAAGTCAATGATTTACTGCCAAATCCATGGAGCTACAAGTAAGAATGTGCAGGAGAGTCATCGAGTTCTACTGTAGCTGGATGATGCATAGTAAGGTTGTTCAACGTTTGCCAAATCAAAAGCTCTAACCAGATAATCTTTAGAATAGGAAAATTTTAAAAGAAAGGAAAAAAATCCAAACTAAAGACATAAGTACATGAAATCGAAAAGACACCAAGAAATAAACAGAGCAACTAATAAAAATAAGTCAGAAATGGTCTCAAATGTCTGAAATTAAAGTTCACAGACACAACACAAAGCTTAGAAGTTAAAATACATGGCTGCTGGGATAAATATCTACAGCTCTCCTCACCTGCCCACATATTTGCACTGTTTAAGATTTTCTCCTTCAGAACCAAGGTGATAGTTATTAACCTGAGATAGTTAGCAAAGCCTAAGCAGCATGATTTGAATTATAGAAAAAATAATGTCAAGAGTATAGTTATTATATCTGTTAATAAAAAAACCCACAAAAAAATCCCATCAGAAATTGAAGGTATTTAGCTCCTCTCTCTAGAGTAAACCCCATTTTTGAATTCTGTGATCATGCCTCTTTGAACAGGAAACTGCACTTCAATCTCTTACCCAAACCAAAACCATTTATTTACATGTCACATATTTACATGGAGACAAAGGAACTATAAACATCCTTCATGCCCATATGTTTGGGTTTATATATTTATGTATAGACTTATTTATGAGCCTAAATTTCCTGCTATCCTCACTGGAACCTTTGCAGCAGAGAAATCATTCATGTTCCATCCAAAGGTGCCATAGATCATCCAAAGGTTTTGCTTCTGAGAGCTGCGAATTATGCACAAAAACCTTTCCTGCCCACACACCTCCCTGGCATCTTGCAACAGTTCCTGCAAAGAGGAGAAGATCCAGCCCTGCCACTAGCCCAGGACTGGTTTCACCTCTCTGGTTTGGTTTTCCTCCTCCATGGTTTGCTGAGCCATCTAATCCTCACATTTCTAAATGGAAATAACACATTGCCAAACACTAATGCTTATTATTACAGTCAACCAATTAAACTGTAATTCTACCATTATTATCCACCAACACTCTTCCTGCTTAAGTGCAAGCTATGTTTACTTTATTACTGAGAAGCTCAAACATTTCTTTCACAATAATGTATTCTCTTCCTCCTCCCACCTAAGCCAAGGTGAATGCTCATGAATCAGACCAATAACTAGGACAATGTTTTCACTTCTACACTGACAAGGACAGATGCAGAAAAACTGAGAATTAGTATTTTCACCAGTTTTAGGATCCACAGAAAGATTCTGCAAAAAAAGGGAAAGTTGGCAGAGATATCAAAAAAAACCAAAAACAAACCCTTCTTCTACACCCCAAACACAACACCACCACATAGAATAGACATCTTATTATTTTCTCTTTTACAGTATCACTGCTGAAGCTAGAAGTTCCAGATCTAATGAAACAAATGAAATAGCCATAAAGGAAGAAATTAGATGGCAGAACAAGTAACACAGCTCTTATAAAACCTCAGACCCATTAGCACTGTGTAGATAAAAAAAATTTTGGATTTTATTCCAATCTGCTCTGCAAAAAGCCTCTCCCTTGCCCCACTAAACAGAATCTGCACCAATAATGCTGGCTCACAGTTACACAGACAAAAATATGCAAATTCCACTTCTACACTGTATTTAATAAACAGATTGATTTCCTCTGTGGTCCATAGAGTGTTGGCTACCTCTCACAGACAGTGCTTTATCTGTTCACTTATAGTCAGCTAAAGCAGTCAGAAATAGCAAATAAAAATATGGGACTCCTAATGTTCGATCCAGCTCAACTATTTTTAAAACTGGATGCAGAAAAGTTATGGAAGTTGGAAACAACGCAGAAATCTCTATCTAGTGGTAAGGTACTGGTGATTTTTAGAGCTCATTTCTGGCACCTTTACTTCTTCAGGAACACTGCATATATGATGAAAAGGAAAACTTAATCCTGACACCTTGTATTCACAGCTAAATATGGAGTGCAATGCTGGTAACCCACACTCAGGAAACATGGAACACTGTTTTCATTATCCTATAGCCAGTTCAAAATAGCATCGTTAAGCTGACACCACAAGTGTACATCACCAGGAAAAGACTGTATTTATTTGAAAATCTTTACTCCCCATCAGAAGACCTCTGTATATGCTGCTCCCTCAAAACTTGAACTGATAAGAATCAGCCCCAATTATATATGCATACTTAGCATGAGACTATTTGCAGATCACAAAACATGTAGAAACTTGCTGCTTCTCAGGAGATGTCCACAACCGATTCTCAAATTCAAGACCAAATGTTACATACCACAAAACACCGCGGTGCTGCTTATCTAACTCCTTAATCTGGGACCATCAGTGTGGTTATCTGAGCACTTGAACACAATTGACAAACTTGCACTTCACAGCAAGCATATCTCATTATTACTACATTTTTGTGGCAGGCAAACATATAGATACTCTTCTCCTCCAAAAAAGAGATCTTCTGAACTCTGCACCTGCCCAAGACAGCAAAAATGTTATTCAAGCCATTCTCCTAAGGTCACATCCTTACAACACATTCTAAGCATCAGAAACAAAATTACATCTAGACAAGTTCCTACTACATTAACAAGTTCAACAAATCACTAGAATGCAATGTTCTTAAACATGTTCTCCAGCATAGAAACAGCTCTGTGCTCTTCTCTGCACCATATCCAGAAACAGCATCCAAGAAGGGAGGATGGAGCTGCCTCCACTCAGATCTACCTCTTGCTACCAAGTCTTCTCTTTCCTCAGACCATCAGATGGGAAGAACTGCCAGGCTCAGTTTGGTCTGCAAAAGTACTACACGTTAGTATCATGGACCAGTTTTGTTTCACTAAATCATATATGTCAATTATAAAAAGCACGCAGGACCAACATGAGACACCACAACAGACCACCAGTTTTCAGAGGGTGAAGAGGTCAGCACCTCCTAAATATCTACACCCTCCACAAAAGTATTTATGATGATATGCAAAACTAGGATACATGTCATCCACCAAATCACTCGTTTTCCCCTCCCAAAGTGAAGAAAACTGTGTATCTAGAGACACTTGAGGGTGTTACAAACAGAGCAACGTAACAGTGGCACTTTGCTTAGGGATGGACAGCCCTGCAATCATCTACACAACCAGAGGCACCAAACCCTGCTGGTGTCTCAGCATCAGCTGGTCTCTCCTATCCATATGATGTCTCACCATGAGGTATCACATGGGCAAGCTGTGTTTCATGGAACTTGCAGGGATATATGCTCAACTAGAAGTATGTTTTGCCCATGTAAACTTGTATTGCTTAGGACACGATTACTCAATAGCTCTTTTGTTTGTGGGAATCCCTTTCCTCATCTTGCCACACAATCATGACACCATACCAGCATGTAGAGAGCAGTGAGACAGGAGGACTGTGAGACTTCAGCTTTATCTCCCTAGTAATCAACAACATATGTTACTCCACTGCACTGCAAGGACACAGGGAGAAAGCAGTTCCTCTGCCACAGTCTAAAACACTTTGGGGCTCAAAATATATAACACAGAACAGTTCAATGTGTTTTCAAATGGAGGCTGTCTCAGACATTTGTGAAACAGAAGTCTCTCTTGGAAAGGAATCCCAGTCAGGTTTGTATCCACCCAAATTCAAGCATGAAACCTTCTGGTAATGGTCTTAGTGCTTATATTCTGCTCTTCATAAAATGTCAGGGAAAAAAAAAAACACTGACAAGACTCAAAACAATAAATTAGCTTTCTTGAGTGCTTATCATCAGCCCTGCCTACTGGACTCTAAAAACCACCATCAGGCAAGATGCTTAACACTAAAGGCTCAAAGATGGGAAGGTTCAATGGAGTCAAAGTGAGGAAATCGGAGTAAGTTCACATAAACAGACTGCCTCCAAAACAAGCTGCCATTAACAAGTCTGTTCCACTAAGCTACCTACCCATAAAAAGGTAAAAAGCAACCAAAGGGTACCCAGAAAGGAAGAGTACCCAGAAAGGAAGACCTTTATGGTCTTGACAAGAAAGGTGTTCTACTGTGCAACCACTGATAAGAGAAACTGAGGGGGGGGCGGGAAAGAATATATAACAAGAAAAGAAAAAAATGTCAGTTATGCTACAATAGCAACAAAATAATGTTTGTTTAGGAAGGATGGGCTACTAGCTCAACAATTAATAAATCCTAGGACTCCAGAAAAGATGGCTTTAGAACTGACCTTAAGAGAAAGGCTAGAGTATTCCTGGAAGAACAGGAAGAGGATATGTCATACCTGAAAAGGAGATTGCTTACTTACCAGGAGTGCTTCAGCACACACATTCAGTAACAACCAGTCTTTTGGATTGAGCATTCAGTTCTCAGTAAAAGCTAAGGAAAAGAATTCAGCTCTCAGATATATAAAGTTCTGCTTCAAAATGAAAATATAGAGGTGAATTAGATCATCATCTAGATCATCAATGCAGCTCTTAAGGAACATGATCTATATAAAATGAGTTAAAAATCAGGATGACAGGCCACCTGCAAGGAGAGAAATTCAGAAGTGGTACTGAGGTAGCTTTAAAAGGTAGCTACAATAACTCATAGAATTGAACTGATAATCAGGATGTATTTAGTAATTTAAACAAGAAAGGTTTTCATGATAAATTAGATAAGGACTTTGTAGGCAATGAACTAAGGATACTTAAAACATCCATTAAGAGCTCAGAATCTCATCAAGTACATGCCTCAAGCAGACTGCCTGAACAACCCCAAGAATTCAACCTCAAAGTGAGTCAGGAGAAAGAGAATGGCCTGTATACTTGCTCTAGAATTAGACATGCGTCTGCCTAGCAAGAAAAAACATGGTTTCTTTTCAGGCAGCCAACTGTCCAGCTTATGAGATTCAAAAATCCCAACTAAGACCTCATTTTAGAAAGCAGACTCCTTTGCTTTTCACAAACTCCTTTTCTCCGTTGCTTCAATTTCAAATTTTTTCATCTTTACTCCTTGCTGTACTCTGCTTCTTTATTTTCTCAGAAAGGCACCTTCTGTATTTCTACGGTTAATACAGAGGCCTGAACAACACAAGTACAGTATATCCTACTATGCCTATGTTCAGTGTCCTGCTACTAAGCTACACCTGTTCTTCAGAGCACCAAAAATAAATAAATTAGAACAATCAGTATTCACAAGAAAAGAAGGCTTTGAGACTTTACAGGGCGAAGCGGTTCAGTGGTTCCAGGACAGATCAACCACTCATCTGTGGAGCAACAGGAGAAGAGAACAGAACGGGCAGTCAGAAGGTGAGCAGCAGGTGAGCACAGACACCGGATGGAGATTTTTAAACTTTGTTTTTTTTAAAGCAGTAACAGAACAGTAGGCAATTTTTGATTTCCCTTCAAAGCCTAAATCAGTTACCAACCTACTCTACCACAGCATGCACATGTAACACCTTTCTAGGTGGGTACATTCTATGCAAAGGGTAAACCACTTTGGGGCACCACAGTCTGGGGTCTGTGTAGGTGCAGCAGAATTCTCTGCTGAGCATAACTACTTACTAAAAGCTAACACTGTTGGAGCAGAGTTTCCTCCATATAGGTATGGGATTTATAATCCCTTTCCTTAAACCACCAGTCAGGGCTTGGCATATAAGCAGAAGTGTCAGGTGATGAGAGGGGTTGGACAGTAGCATAGAACAGAAGAAAGATGCAAAGGTTCAACTTTGCTCCACTGGTCGACACAGACAAGAAAAAAAAAAAATCCCAACTCCAGGTTTGCATGTTTTTTTTTCAATCATGAAAGGATGAACAATCCCTCACAAGAGTCTTCCCAAAGTACAGATACTGGAAGGTTTGGGCTTTTAGTTCCTACCTCTGCAATTCGCTATCTTGTATCAGTTTCCCAAAACAGAACTAGTATGTGAGCTCTTCCCAACCTCCTCTCTTCAGTTCTCTCTTCTCCTAACTAGCTGCAGCTTTGCAGGCTTCTGAAAGAAACATAAACCTGGTCTTCAATTACAATTAATATGTTTAAATTACATGCAGAAAGATCAGCATGAATTATTGTTCCTAATTACTGATATAGCAAATCTAATGGCATACAATGAGTGCATAATAAATTTTAAATTATTACACCACGCAAACTGACAATACTTTCTGGAGAGCTGTATACTCAGTTCTGTGCCATGGTTCTAGCCACACAACACCGAGATTATAGCAAATACTAACAGGCTTTCAATATGTATGCACACCTGCTACTATAGAACAAGCAATTGCAAAAATGTGTGTTTGGGCTCAATCTTGAATTCATGAGATATCAAGTGTTTTTAGTAGGCACTTACACCACTGTGAGCAAAACTTCAATCCTTTCCATTATTAAGGGATTGTGCTTTGTGGGCCAGAGCAAAGGGATTTGGTTTCCAAATGCAGATGTTATTGCTCCCATACAGGCAGGGTCAGAGAAAAGGCATTCCCTCATTTCCAGAATGTTTGGTGGTAGTAAGCAATCCTGTGGCAGGAACACTGTGCCATTAGCAGGAACAGAAGGGTTAACCAACTGTACACCTGCTACATTTCTGAGGTCAGTGGGATGAAGCAGAAGTAGGGTGGCAATGCTACAGGAATTACATTTTCTATTTTAAAAAGAAACAAAGGAAGAAGTCAGGTGACTACTAAGAAAAAAAAAAAACCAACCAGCTATCAATTAACCCAGCATATCTCCAGAACATTCATTAAATTTATAAATGCATGTTATTTTTATTATATTTGTTTCAATATTTGAAATGCATTTGAGGGAATATATACAATTCAGATATAGCAAGAGAAGAGCCTCTTACCTGTCTCTTTCACAACGATTTCTAACTCAGAATTAAGAAAATTGCTGCAGAAGTAAAATTCCTCAGACAAAAGCTGCTCAAAGGCAATTTGTTTTTTAGATTTCATTAAAATCCAACTACTTAATATTAAAATACAAGAGTGCAAGCAAAAATATCCACAGAAGGTAACAGCAACAAATACCTTTTCCACAACTATTGTTACATACCTGAACAAGCACTTGGTATTTACCCTGGCTCTGCAAGCAGGTTGAGCAAGCCAGTAAAAGTTCCTGGCATATAACCACATCCCAGCTCACAGTATTCAACACAGACTTTATCTACCCACTCAATCTGGTCAAAAGAGAGCCCTGGGTAACTGCCCCATGGTAACTGTAAGCAAAAATGAAGTATTTGCTTTGTTCTGATGGCAGGCTCTTCACAATCATCCAAAAAACAAAACCTGCCAGGAAGTAAGGGCTTAATCCAGATACATGAAATAAGAACACTAGACACAGGTAGCTAAATCTCTAGACAGCTCTCCTAAGAGAGGGACCAAAGTCTGGAACCCCTGTCAAGCACAACCACTGAAGATAAAGCATGAGGACAGATATAGCTACAGTGTCAACATTTCTCACCTATATGAGAGTATTTAATCAAATTCTGAGATTTTCTAAGGTAAAAAGAAAATACAGTTATTACCAATGCTACAGCTGTGTGCAAAGTGTCCTAGAGCACAACTAGAAAGCCTCTCTCAAGCACAGCAAGTGCTCACAATGAGCCCAGGAAAATGAAGACTCCCTAGAGAAGTGCTGTAAAATGAAAGTACATACAAAAAACTCTGTGCAAAATTATCTTCCCACCCTCCTCACTCACCACACCACTACCTTGCCTCATGGAGCATAGAGCACTTATAACTACAGTATGGACCACAGTCTTCCTAGCTCCTCCTTGGAAGGATCTGCAACCATGGATTTTATTTTAAACACATTAAAGATTTCCTTTTTCCTCCAAATATCACAGTAATTACAAGCAAATTTTAGTGAATTTGTTACTGCCAGCTGCCTGGTCCATGCTGCCACATCCATGGCACTCTGCTTTGATGAATAACCCTCAGCCTGGGCACACAGAGCAGCATACTTCTGAGCCTCTCCCCCTTTCTGTGCTGCCACTGCTGTGGAAATTTTTCACTCCCCTTCCACAAATCCATCTTCTTCACATTAACATACTTCTTAAGTGAGCTCAAAACTCCTGCAATATGTCCCAAACAAATGTATTGGAAAAGGCAATTATTTGAAGTTTTCCTTAGTGGTTTTTTCACACATCTTTCTCCATAATCTACTCTATACAAAAGGAAAAATAAAAATGTTCAGACAATGAATACCTGGTTCCTCAGGAGGAAAGTTCTGCAGATACCCCCGGAGCTTAACAGGATAAACAGAAAAGCTCCCTGATCCCAAACCAAAATAAAGATGAGTATGTGCATAGTTCACTGTTATCTTCTGCATCAAAATTGAGATCTTAACAACTCTCACATCACCCAGTTAACCCAGTATAACAATCAGGTAGCAGACTCTCCTCAACAGCAAGTTATAGAGGCTTCTGTAACACTTCTCCAACATATTGCTACAATACCATGTAAACTTCAAGGACTTCCTAAAACTTTGTCATCAGATCTACTTGTATCAATGTCAGTTCTTTGATCTGAAGACAAAGGAAGCAAGTAATCTGGTATGCAGCTTTCACCTGCCAGCAGGCAAACATCTGAAGTCTACAGGAAGCCTTTAAATGTATTTTGAGGTCACTTCCACAGCACTGATACACAGACTCTGATGAACATGCACAGCAGGATTACATCACAATAAATGACTGAAATAATTAAATAGTGTTGTTTTCCACCCTGAACGCCTTCTAAGGAACTGAGGTAAGATTTTTGTATCTCATAGCACTGAAACTGGATCTCTTGCATCTTAACTGTACCACCTCCCTGTTTCTGGGTTATGGCTTCTATCAGGATAATCCCCAGAAAGTAAGATAGTGACTACATTATACACTGCTGGAGAAACAGGTGATCCTCCTTTCCACTTCATACTGGGGTATTTAGAGATTCAAATTTTATTCATGGAGTATTTACTATCTGTCAAAATACAATGGGAAAAAATTAATACCCATATGGACATTTGTAGCTTATTCAAGCCTTACAAAGTAGTTGGAGCAGGTATCTCAGAAGCGTCCAAATATTCTCTAAAACTATTAAGAAGATTTTGTTGGACCAGTTTCAGCAATGCCAGTATTTCAAAATAAAAGTGCTCAGCTTTTTGAAAAAAACCCAACTACATACAATAAAAACCCAACCAAACAACCAAAAAAAACCCCCACCTTAAAAAATAAGACAGCCTTTATTAGCACACAGTGAAATCTTTCTCAATATCAGAAGAAATGTTTCAAAATTCATCCACAATCAAGTTCTAATCTCTTTTCCATAAAGAACTGACCAACTTGGCTTCAAAATCCCATTCAATTTCTCCCTTAAGCTGGTAAATGTCTTCTTCTAGGTCTACTCCATCCTTTGTAACACAAAACTGAACATTAAAAAGATACAACTAACAACTGTATTTAAATCAGTTCAGTCTTTAATGAATTACAGTGTCTGAAATGAAACTGCACAATAGTAATATACTCCATCCTGTGCACTTATGAGAGACACAACAAGTGCAGCGTCATCAGCATCTCTGGTAAAAATCCATTCCCACTTATTTATCATAGCACAAAGTTAAGAAGGAGCCTTGTAAGAATTCAGAGAACACAAATATTAATAGCCAAGAAAAAATCATTAAACCATTAACTGGAATATTTCTTCTATTCTACAGTTTTGAATATTGGTCCATCATCTCGTAACTAAAGTGTAATAAACCGTATGTACTCTCCCAAAGCATTTCTAAAAGTCTCAAGATAGAATTAGACACTGAATAACAGGAATTGGTTGTTTAATTTTTAATGTGAAGTTATTCACTGGGACAGTCCTTTAAAACCAAGGACTCTTTATTGTTAAACACAGCTGATTTATCAAATCAATTCTCTAATTGCCACCATTTCAAATCAACACTAATATCTTTGTCTCTGCCTTTCTCAAAGTGTACAGAGCAGCTATTTTCTTGGACGGTTATCATCCAAATTTTGAATAACTGACGCTTACTAGAGATAAATAAAATTAATTCTCTGTGAAAAAAACCCATCTTATTCAAGAAAAATAACTATAAAAAAGAAAAAAATAGCACATTCAGGAGCAACATAAGACATACACTGCAAACAGGAGGCCTGTAGTGCTTCCTTCTTCTTCATTAAAGTATTCTGCAGCTTGACATAAAATATTTCTGATTACTTGTCTGCATTTGCATTATATTCTGGAAGAGGAAGAAAAGGAATGGTAGGTAAGATTGTCTCAGATTGAACAGATCTTTCTTCATCTTCTGGCATCACCCCTTCCTCAAATTATTTTTTACTATACAATTGTTAGTTTTTATTATACAATTTCACATTCCTCAAGAAATGATGAAGTGAAAAAAAGATAATTTGACTGGAAGCCATCTGATTATTTTACAGTTCTCATAAGAACTGGAGATTAGCTATGAAAACATCCTCTCAAAGCCTGAAGTGCAGACACGATAATCACTATAAATTTTGCCACAAAGGTAAATATACCCTACACAAATGAAGTGTGATGCCACTGCTACAAGTTACCTGACATTTCTTCAGGTTTTCATTTCCCAGCTCTTTTGTAGATCTGCTGGCATACAAGAGAAACAATCCCTGCCAGTCATATGGATATAGCACTGCAATGGGCCTCACCCAAAGCCACTCCAGCAAGCAGAGGAAAAAGGAAAGATCCCTATCAGCTTTATGGGAGACCTTCAATCTTAAAACTGAAAAATCAGTTTGCAGCATTTTCACAGGTGTTTGCTTTTCAGTCCTTTCTTCCCAGAAAATATATGACTCGGGCTTTACACCATTAAAAACTTTATATTTTATCCTCCAAGAATTCAGTAACCTCAGAGCAAGAAAAAACTTCATGTCACAGAAGTACAAAAAATTACAATTTAGTCAAAGTTTAATGACAATTCCATTTTCCTCCATATGACTAAGATATTCTAGATTTTTTACAAGAGTCACATTTACATTTTATCACAATTTATATCCAAACCCAAAGAGCAAAAGAAGCCATACTTGTAAATGCAAAGTTATCCAAAAACCCGCTCTGCTCAAGATTACATGTGGGGGGGAACAAAACGCTGATTAGATCTTTTAGTCAAAAAAAGACTTTATTTGATGGAAATGCCTTCCTGAGATAAAAGGGCCTTCCTCACCATACCAACTTGCAAAACAACCAACATCCTTGGAAAACAGATCCTTCCACTTCACCGTGAAATGCGTTTTAAATAAGAAACAAAAACTACAGTTGCAGAAGTACTGGGCGAACTTAGAGGACGAACTTTAGCCAACTGTAGTTGTAAATGTAGGAAGTTGCTTTTCATGAACAATAATTAGTACTCCCTGCTGAGGTGAATGCACATAATTGTTTGTTTATTTTGCAAGGACACACATTCATGCACATTACTGGTAACTAAGTATGGGTCTGTCCTCTGATTTCCAGATGTTGATGAGAGCACTCCATGTACCCACCTGCCACATCACTCCTGGTGTAAAAAGCCTTAGGTTAAGATCTACCACCTTTTCAAAACAGCCGGTCTCAACTCCAAATGTTAAATCACACATTGAGCAAATGCTAAGAGAAGTTACATGATGGCAGCCACTTAAATGATGTTCACACTCTAGTGAAGAGCTCAGCTTTAAGTGAACACAATCTGTCATACAGACTTAGGTTTTCCAGGCCTCCCATAGATGCTTATGTGTAGCCCCTCATCGTCATCTTTAGCAACATTCATCAGTTGCATCTTCTTGTGCTTGTTTTACACAAGATGTGGTCGGCTCCAATATAGAAGCTGTCACCTCTGTCAGACTGCACTTAATCCAAGATGCTGCTGAAGTCTGGGCAACACAGCAGCGGGGAGCAAAGCCCACATTTTAGCAATGCCAAATGGCATTTCAGCACATGCTCACAGCCAGCTCATCATTCAACACCTCTAACTATCCAAGTGAGGACACCGCACCATCATTAGCATGTCTGAGAAAATATTGAAAGGGACATCTTCAAGAAAGGTACCTGTATTCAGCCAATGGCTTATTCAACTACTTCAGCTCTTTGCTGGGGAATCTGGCCCCTTGACTGCATAATATTAAGAACTAAAGTTACTGAAGGCAGCAGATGTCAAAGCTGCCACCAGACATGGAAATCCATAAACCTCTTTCTCCCTCCATATGACCTGAACTTTACAGATGGGTAGCATTTTATATGCAAGGTTTTGGTCTGTCTTCTGCAATTATTCTTCTGTGGAGGAAGTTTTATTTTTCCTGCTAATCCTACCACTTACAAAAGCAGCTGCCTCTTCTCCCTCAGCAAGTACTGTTGTGTTGCAGGATCCATCCTAGTATTTGGGAATCAGTCAAGCTTGATGAAAAGCTCCCAGTTCCAACAGCAATACTAAAAAAAATACCCCACTGAAAGCTATCCAACACTGGGACTTCTTGCAAAGCTGTGATGAAATGTTCAGCCACAGTCAATCATCTTTTTGTGCAATTCCTGTATAAGCAGATGGTCTTGTTTTTTCTCCCTTCAAATTCTAGCATTTCAGTGCAATACAATTATCAAACTCTACTTCCAGGTAAGAGTGTATTCAGATTTATCTTTTTTATCTCTTCCTATCGATTCTTCAACCTCTTCTAACCCACCATGTTTGGACATTCATTTGATTTGCATCTATCTCCTCAATGCTTGATGAGCCTCAGGAGAAGCAGGATTGCTCATACCAGCCAAAGACCTACACAGGTCCATACACATGTCAGCACTTACCATGAACCAAGTGAACACACAGTGCCTCATACAAACAGCAACCTCACCTGGTTTTGAAGTATTTTTCTAAAAATACCATGCAAAAATTAAAATAAATTAATGGATGTTGTCAAAACCTGACTAAGACATTCAGTTTAAATACTGGCCCTTCAGCATCAGAGTCAACTTTGTCTTAGCAACTAAAAACTACCTGAATCACCACTCTAAAGGGTGCAGTTCAACTGCAGGTAGATTGAGGGAGAAACAAGTCAGAGGAAAGGAGCAAAAAGAAAAAAAAAGAGAAACCTCATCAAAGGTGTGACCCTCTGTACTTCCTGGACTTCCATGAACAGTCCAAAATGCCCCAAAAGACTTAAGTGTATTTTGAGAAACAGTCTGCAGAAGCAGTTGTGCTGGTCCCAACATCATAGTTGAAAACACTATGGGACTGCAGAAATGCAATAAGGTTTGCCATGTTGCCACAGCTGAATACTTGGCAGTTCAAAATTGGTGGGTTTATGGGTCTTTTTCCTCCTCTCTTGACATTACCAAGGGGAATTGAGTCCATTCCATTTGACAGTCTGAATCTGGCTAACTGTAATAAATTTGGCCTTTTGCTCATGGACTAGAGATGTCAGAAAAGTCAACTAAACTACCTGCAAGGGGTCAGGGGAGACAAAACCAAGAGCAGAGAGACAGCCCAGCAAGGCAGGCCAAAACCCCCCTTTCTTAGCATACTTGCAGAGAAGGTAACAGCACTTCAGGTTGCTTGGACAACGTGCTCATAGAAAAAGCTGACAGAGAAGCACTTACAAATCAGCAGTTTTAAATCAACATCCATTTCCAGCTGTGAGCCCCAGAAAATGTGAATACACTGTTTAGTAGTATTGCTACAGACTGCAGAACAGAGTCCCATTGCAGAGGACACCAGTAGGGCTTGGCCTGTCTTATGAAAGACCCCAGAGCAGCGCTTCTGAGTGAGCCCAACTCTGCACAAGTCTTTGATCTATAAATGCAAAACCCAAAAAGCAGCCAATGTGCTGATGTGCACCCAGCACCACCTCAGAGTTGAGTACTTCATCCAATGGCCACAACTCTCCCAGATTGTATGCACTGATACTTTTTCAAGTAACTTCTTACTTGGTCACTAAGATGTAGGTGGGGAAAAAACCCCAAACCACACCCCTTGCAGCATCAAGTTTGCTATCTGTGCTCTAACACTGTCTGCCCAGCAATCACCCACTTCAGATTAAACTAATAATGGAATATAACTCAATCAAGTTTTCTTTATTCCTGCAGCACATGATGAATGTCCAAAGCAATCCATTTTTACACGGCATGTTACTCTTCACTATATATGCCAAAAAACACAGTCAATTTTTATAGCAACACGTTTCAGTGTACATTTCTAGGCCTGTATGACAGCAAAAGCTGGACACTGTTTACATCATCTTACTGAGAAAGTGATTCCAACATAAGCTCCTATTCAGAAATTTAGTCCTTTATTTCTCAGTTGATTTCATAAAGGTTAACTTCAGCTGAGCGCTTAGCTAGTGACTTTCATAGATTATCTTCCTTTAGGCTGTGGCATCCTTTAGGCTGTGGCAGGAGTTCCTCACACACACACCAAACCATAGAGCTGAGCCTTCATGTAAGAACTTCGGTGTCACTGGTTCAACTCCCTACTGATTTTCCCAGCGTCTCATACAGGTAACAAAACCCGGTCACATCTTGTATTCACAAGCTGGTGAAGTTCAACCTGCTGTCATGAAGAGGTGAAACATTAAAAATGAAGCACAAGCAACCTTATGTCATACCCCAGCAGTTTGTACTCAAATCAGCTGCTTGTGTGACACTAGGTGCAGAGCCTCAGATGTGTGTCCTGGAAGCCCTGGCAAATGACACACTCTATTAAATGTGTGCATGCTCAATCCATAATGCTCTAATTTTGTGAAAAGGAAAAAGTAATGATTACTGGCTATAGAATTAAATATATAATTATTTAAGAAATGCAGTATTTCAGCATAAAGTTCTCTTCTCTGTGAAGAAGTGTCAGAACTGCTTATTGGGACTCAAACAGCAAGGCACAGACCACGTGGGCAGGACTGTATCTTCTCTGACACCCTGTGGGCTGTGGCACCTAAGGGCTGATAATCCACACAAGGGACACATAAGATGACTTATGAACTTTCATTTTGGGGAACTATCTCCCATAAGTTCTTCTGCTGTAATGTGATGCACGCTATAGGAAAAGCTAAGAATCTGAGATTTAAAAAACCCAACAATATCGCAATGGTATGCCTGCACCACGTCAACTCATAAATTACACAGTTTTGCGGTATGTGGTTTTGTTACCTCATACTAGGCATCGTGATAATTATGAGAACCACACCTTTCATCTTGCTGACCTATAATGCTACATTAATGTAACGTTACATTCGCAATTTAAGCTTCAGCGATTTTTTCAGGTATTCAGGCAGGCTTATTAAAACTTTAATAAACGGAAATGCACCCTAGCTTCATTGTGTTGCAGCCACACTGTTTCTTCATACTTCTAGCAAAACACTTAGTCCCTAGGTACTTAAAACTTCTGCATTTATTTCCCCTAGTTTTAAAACTTAGTCTGCTTCAAAGAACTAGCTCGTTTTTTGATGGCTTAAGCGCTGCGTTTTATTAGCAAAAAGAGAAAGTCGGGAAGATGCAGATGGGAAGCAAGCAGCGCAGCAGCCAAGGCAGCACACCTGCCATGGAGGAAAGGTGCAGGGAGGCGGCAGTGCCATGCCCGGCTGCGGACGAGATGCTTTTGCCGGCAGACCCTGCGCTCCGGCACGCCTGAGGCCCGGCCGGGCGCGGGCAGGCCGGTCCCGCCGGAGGGGGGAGAGGGAAAGTTGGCGCCCGCGGCCGGCCGGGAGCCGCGCCGCCCCCTCCTCCCCTGGGCGCCGCCCGCG
>VZUI01002448.1:0-109301 GCA_013401135.1 Cettia cetti
CTTTTCCCCCCCCCCCCCCCCCGCCCCGCTTTCTTTGACTTTGTCTCTTTAGATTCATCCAGAATTTTGAGGTCTGCAGTTTGTACTGAGGATAAACTGGCAGGGAGTAACTGCAGAGAAAATTTTGACTTTATCCTTGAGGATAACCTTGAGGTTTCTTGAGGCAAACAAATCTCTACCAGAAGCCAAGAAAAGTGTTGTTTCAGAAAGACTGGACTGCTGGTGAAAGCTGCTTGTGAAGGAGAGATGTGGGTTGGTTTGAAAACACCTCTCCAAGCCTTCAGGCTGACATCAGTGGTACAACTGAGGTCTCTGTCCTAGCTGCCAAACTCTCATGGCTGGTGACTGGGATTGGTTTCTTCCCTGAATTTCCAATGGCAGTCCGAATTTCAGGGTCAATGCTGGGCTTATAGCCAGTTTGTAAGGAGTGAGGTTGGCCAGGTGCACTTCTGCCAGGTCTAGCTCCCTTTTTCCCATCCCATGGCTTAAACACTTCAGTTACTTATTGCCACACACTGTTTTCCCTCCCATGTCACTTGTCGTTGTCCTGTGCACTGTTTGGAGTTCTTGGATACTGATGTCTGTGTGCTCAGGATCTCTTCCTTCATGAAGTTCATTAATTGCCGCCTGGAAAATCATTTGGGATGAGCAATATGACCAGATTTTCTGTGGTCCTCAGCACTTCTCTGTGGGCAGCCATGTCCTGAAAAGGACAAAGCTCAGGAAAGAGCTGCAACTAACAGCAAGGCTCTCACTATGAAAGGACAAAGGTTTCACCTCTTGTATTTTCCCTCCATTTTTTCTCTGCTGCTTCTTCAAAACTTTTTCTTTTCCCTTTCCATCCAATCAGGGATGTGGGTGGTATGTGGGGTCTGCCTTCAGGACATGCATGTGTCTCTGCAGCTGTGGTAGCTCATGCTTAAAGCCAGTGCTGCCAGCAAGAATCTGGTCTGGAATGTCAGTGATCTGTAGGCTGATGGACCCCTGCAATGGACAACTAGAAGATAGGAGAGATGTGGAAATAGTGTACAAAAAAACTAAAGAAGGAGGCCAAGAAAGAAGAAGACAGGGCTTCAGGCCACCTCCTCACAGAGTGCAGTTGCCTCAGAGTCCCCTGGATCTTGCCTGTCCTCATCGATCACAGGAGCCATGACCTTCACTGGCAGGATGAAATCACCTCTGGGAATAAAAGTCCTCCACCTCTCCACGCTGGACTCCAAAAATCCTTGTCCCAGACCTGTTTCCTAATGGACATTTAGAGGTGTCTTTTAAATCTCTGAACATGACATGTCACTGAATGACAAATTATGCTCTGGTATGATTAATCTTAGAAAAGAGCTGAGTGTCCACCAGCCTCCTTATTACTTTTACTTAAAGGAGTGGCAAAACTTAATTTCTTCTTTTTTTGTGCCAGCCAGCTTCAATAGGCTTATCTAAGAAGATCTTAAAGCACATTTTATCTTCCTGCATGTGCTCTTCAAACTGTCAACATGTGGTTTTCATTATTTCATCTTGCCATTTTTTCTTGGAGCCTCAAACAATGACTCTTAGACTGCACTGACTTTTGTCCTGTAGGAACAAAACCAGTGGGATCTAGACTAGTTTAGAGGGATAATGGTCAAGTGAGTTCTAACTGGTGACAGTTGTCTGCATCCACTCTGCTACATGTAACCTATGTGCTTTTCATTTTTACTCGCACAGCTAAAATATGTGACCTTAAGGAGATCCTGTCCTGGAAAATTCTTGCCACTCGTCAGTCAAAAATCTTTTTTTTTACTTAGAAGCAAAGGTCATGTGGCAACATGTACTATTTAGCAGGAGTAAAAACACTCTGACCTGGAAATGTACTGTACCATCACCAGATAATATGCAGAATAAAAGTATTATTCCTTAGCAGTGACTGAAATGGAAGGCTGACCATAGAGGAAATTATATGAATCTTGATACAAATTAGCCAAGGCAAGATAACTAGAAATCAAAGTAGGAAACTGGTGTGGAGGAATTTAGTCCAGTTCTTTCCACACTGCAGATGACTGTGGATGCATTCACCCTGCAGTATATTCCTTAACATCCTGACTCAGTGAATGCATTCGAAGTCAGTGCCTGTGGCTGGCACCAAGTTGTGTGGTCATCCCCATGGCATGGGATACATCAACTCTTCCTGCTCCCCAGGCAACACACTGCTCCATCAATAGTGGCGAGATATCACAGTTGAGATCTGCACACTTAGATTATTTAGCTTTCCCCCACTAGGAAACAAATCACATTTATTTTTTTATAGATTAAGCTAAAATTCTAATGTTGATTATCCTGTGGACAGACAGGAGATAAAAAAGTGGTCCAGTTTCATAGCTACAGAATACAAACCAGAGATAATCTTTATTTTTTTAAAGCCATCCCACAAAGGTCAAATTTAATAAGTTTCAGGGTAAAGTGAAGGAATCTTTTATTTTATCTGGCATACAACTGATAACAATGAATGTGTTTTTGATCTGTTTATTTAGAACACCACCAATATTCTAGATATGGTGAGTTGAAAATTTTCCATAAAAATTGTTTTTGGATAAAGGTTTGGCTTTTGACAGAGTAATTTATTTTGGTGAAGAAATGATCACCCTTGGGAAAAAGTTTCCCCTGAAAAATAGCATTTTGGCTGAAAATAGATTTTTTTAATTATTATTTTTCATTTTTCCAATGAAAAGTCAGAATTTTCCACGGTGAGAAAAGAAAATTCCAAGTAGCTTCAGCATGAGGTATTTTATAGATAGGCAAGGAATAATCCTGCCTCAAAGGGAATATAAAATAAACTGACAAAAATCTAAGAAATTTGGATCAGTAATTTTGAAGTTACAAAAGTTTAAATTCAGCAGCTTTCCATGTGCTTAATAGAACCTCTGAAGTGATGTATTTTTAATGCCTCAATTTAGGATTGTCCATCTGAGAACATGTCATTCCAATCACAAAGTCCTTTTCCATAGTGTTTAAAGTCAGTAGAGACCATGAGATCATCTAGTCTGGCCTCCTTACATATAACTCAGTTAACCCCTTTCTGAGCCCAAAAGTCACATTTGGCTGAATCACAGATAGAACAGCAAAGGTTCTACACTTTCCTTTCAAGAGTGGTTCACCTTCTTCATGTGTTTCTTTTGTTGTTAGATCTATCTAAAATTACTCAAACACTTAACTGGAAATCAGTTTTCTTTTGGCTATTGACAGTAATTTTCTGTGTGTATTCGGATAGGTTAAGGAACCGCTGTGCAATCCATTACTTAATTTTCATAAGATTGTGGCATATGACCATCAAATCACCAACATTTTAATCATCATTAATAATGTGTTGATGGTATAAGCAGTGGAGTTCTTCAATCTCTGCCTGTGCTTGCTGGGTGCGTGAGGAGTGGGGAAAAGAGTAAAACAATGTTCTTTAAAAATGTCAAATTTTAATTCAGTGTGGTGGCTTTGGCCCCACCAAGGATACAGGAGGAACTTAATCTTAGATAATAGCACCTTAGCATTTTTCTCAGGGCTGCAGCAATACCTTTTTCTTGGTGCCAGGACCTCAGTGTGGCCCACTAGAGCTTTGAAATCCATCTCAGAACTGCTGTTATCGAAAGAACATTCCTGTTTTATAGGAGCAGCCAATTCTTTTTCTCCTTGCACGTATGAATTTATGAAAAACCTTTTTTTTAGTAGGCCCAGGTTGCTGGGCACTACAGTTAACTCTTCTTGCACTCTCCCCATTTTTGTCTGCCATTCACTGTTTTTAAATCTTCCATAAAAAATATCAATGGTAATTTTAAATTTCCTTTCAAGTACTTGAGGAGAGTATAGTGTCAGTCTCATATTTATAGCCATCATTTTGTGACGTCCTAGAAACAGTCCTATTTGTTACCTTATTTACAAACACTTTGGCTTGTATCAGTTAGCTAAATTTTGATATATTTTGTATACAGTTTTTTTAGTACTATATACTGCTGATTTTTATATCAGAATATTGTGTGGTACCAAGTCAAACACCCCATAAAATTTTATTACATCTACACAGTTAAATTTATCCAAAAAAAACTTCTTAGAGAATGAATTCAAGTTTGTTTAAGTAACACTATTTTCCATTACCCACTTCATGTTGTCTGGTATTCATTATATTGTTCTCCTTTATTTTGTTATCAGTTAAATTCCATATGTGCTTTTTTTATTCTTTTGTTTGAGGTCAATGTCAGGATATTCAGTAATGTAACTCTGGTAGGTAGTTTGCTCCTCTCAAATGTTTGCACAAGGTGATCATTCATCTTCTGCTTTCAGACTTCTTTGGTATTCTGGGATTTAGTAAAAATAAGCAACAAGTGGGCAGTGATTTCTTTAGGCAAGTCCTTTATGACTCCTGAGTTCAAGTTATCAAGCTGGTGACTTTAAAGTGTACATCCTTATAAGACATTATCTAATTCCCTATTTTGTACCTTTTTTTTCTTATTTGAAATAAAAAAATAACTGATCATACTTGGGTGATTGTGAACCCATCATGGTGAAATAGAAAACATGTTTATTTAATTTCTATTTTTACAAATTATTTCCATTTAGAAATTTGCCTCTCTCACTGAGAAATATGCATTCATTTTCTTTGATCTCATTATATTTAATTTTTTTCTTTCAACTAGTTTTGCCAACTGTGACATTTTCTTTAGGATCTTTTGCCCATTTTACACCTCTTCTGTTTTACACACCTTCTGCTGTTTACTAAAGCTAATCTCTATGGTTTGGTTTGCGTTTGATGTCTTATTTCTTGAAGAAAACTTCTGAAATTCCAAGCATTCAGTACATCACTGAACTGAGGCAAGCCTTGAGGTACTGCTGTCTTTTTCCATTGATCATGTGCAGGCTGGTCATCTAACAAGTTCTTGAAGAACTCTTCACTTTCTTTCAAAATTTTTTTGTCCACATTTTTCCTATTACCACATTTCTCTTGTGTTTTCCCAGTGTCAAAATATAACTGTTTGGAAATACCCAAATATTTTTGCTCTTTGGCCTGTACTCTGTTTGCCTACATGAAATAAATAGAAACTGGTCATGACCTGCAGTTCCTAATCCAGCTCTCTTTCATTGTTTAGAATTCAATTCACCTTTATCCGTATAAAGAATTACCAATACTTCAAGGATTTGTTTCTCTTTAACAGGCAGCTGTTTCATCATCCCCTTTTTTCCTTGGACATTTGTGGTGGCTCACAACCTTCTGCCCTCTCTCCTCAAAAACTTCCTTTAGACTTTGTTCATTGCATTGACCCATTGTTGTTCAGGTTCCTACATTTCTGACATACCAAACCTCAGTCAAGAGCTGTCAGAGATCTGAGTTAACTTCTTAATCTGATTTATTTTATAATATTATCTGATTTACCTTATAGTACTACCCACTGTAAATGACTTTCTTCTGGTGTGGTCAATAGGGACTGCAGCTCCACACATTGAAAATATCCATTTATGGCAATGCACTCAGTCAACCAGAGAAAGCTAAATTTAATCTGTAAAGCCTTTTGGGTTTCTCTGATTAACAAAGTACAGAAACCTTTATATTCTGTTCTCTGAAGCAGTGAGATTTATAAATTCACCTACAAATGATTCATAGGTTTAGAAAATAAAATAAGCAAAAACTTCCTATAATTAATTATTTGAGTGCTGAGATTGAAGAGCTGGAGCTGAGAAGGTAAGACATTCCAGAGCTTGAATTGTTGTTACAAATTAACTCTGTTGGTTGTACATATGTTGTTGGTTTTCTTTTTTTCTTTTCTCTTAGTTTCTCTTTACCTGCAAAGTTTGTATTCAGCATAACTGTAACACATTAAAGGTGCATGATATGCAACAGACAAGTTAGGGTTTGACCAAAAAAACCAATTTAAATGCTGACAGGCTAATGAGATTCGAAGCTGAAAGAGTCCACTCTCCCAGTGTATCTGACCTACTCTGTGAGAAGTACCACCTAATTGCAGGCAAGAATTTTGCAGTGTAAGGAACTGGAATTATTTTACATTTAGACAAATGAGTGATGCTGTGGTTGTTAACTTGCTGTTGGACTACTAGAACATGTCACTTAAACATCCAATCTGAATTTAAAGGCTCCAAGTGATGATGAATTTACCACTTCCCTGGGTAGTACATTCCAGTGATTAATTACTCTCTCACTGTAAGGAATTTGTGTCCTATTTTCAGTTTACATTTCTCTACTTTGCACTTTCAGCCAATCGATCTTCTAGGGCCTTTCTTTGTACAGTTAAGGGGTGGCTCATATCATGACTCTACACTTCAGAAGCTTTCAAAATTCTGTTTTAGAGGGTCTAAACTGATTGAACTCTTTACATTTCTTGACGGAAGATGTGCTTTCTAGAACCCTTCCAATTTTTGGTCTGCTTTAAAATGCAAATTCCAGAGCTGGACACATTGCATAAGGTTCTTAACAAATCATGTGTGGAGGCATTACTATATTCAGCATGCAATTAAAGTGATTTTCCCCTATTTTTGCTGCTGTATCATGATTCCTGTAGCAGATTCTTGTGAACCACAGTCCACCTCTGCCGTGTCAATCTTTGTGTGCATACCCCCACTGTTAAGAAAGGTTGTTTTTGTGGCAGAATCCACTCCATTACAGCAAAAGTAAATAAAGCCTGTCACCACTCTAGCAAATAGTATAGGTGCTTACCTTGGAGCTGGGCTGGGTGGGTAAATACACTGTGAATGGCCAACTGGATCACATCCATGGAGTTCATCAGAAAGGAATCCTGACAGCCTATTGTTTCACTTGTGCTTGGGTCTTTAATGTTCACCCAGTGTGAAGAAGAAAAAGCAATTATCAAAGGCAGCTTTTAGGGGTAACTTTACATATGGAATGCAATTACAGTGTGGAAGAACACTGTCTTAAAAGTGATAGACAGTGACTAAGAGATATGATTACCAAGGAACTAGCTGCCAAAATCACTTCCAGGAAAAAAGTGTGGGGGGAAAAAAAAAAGCTTTCAGACTGGCCTACATATTTGTCAATCCACAATTAGTGATACTGGCAAACTGCTGAGCATGTTAGCTCATCCTCAGATGGACTAGTGCAGCCCTCTGTGTCTCTCAGACACTCGTGCATCCACCTGTATCTCCCCCAGAGCCTGGAACATGGCCCTGGTGAGAAGTACAGCCCAGCACTGTAACCCGACTGCCAACTTTGTTGTGCCCATCTTTGGAGCTGCTGAAATGTGGTGTCACACTGCTCACCCTGCTCCCCGTGACACTGCAAACACAGAGCTCTGCACTTCACTGCTGCCTGGCAGGGAGGGATCAGGTGCTGGCAGTTTTCTCAGCAGCCCCTGTGCTGCCCTCTGGAGGGGTTTGCTCCAAGCTGGGATCTTTCCTAGCTGAGATGCTGCAGGGTATCATGTATAAGTCTGGAGACCTAAATACCAGTTTAAAGCATTTTTTTAAAGCACTTGCAAAACTGTGCCCACTCTCAGCTGGCCCTTGGTATTTAAACCAAAGCTATCTTCCTGTGAAAACATAATTCTGACAAATAGAGTCCACTTTCTTCATTTTCCATTTGTCATCTCAGATTGGAATGTTTAATGCAATGTTTAATTATTTAATGTTTAATTCCTGTGGATTTCTTCAGTATGGCTTTGCTGTGAGCCCTGCAGAGTCCAGGATGTCACAAAAAACCAGCTGAAGTCACCACCATGCCCTCATGGCTCCAGGTGTGCTCTTCAATCCTAAAATAATATCAGAGTGGCTCTGCTCTCAGCACACCTTGGAGCCTGACCTCCAGCTACTCTTGGACTCTGCGTTCCTTCTCTCTGGCCTCATGTTTTGCTTTGGCCTCTCTGCTCTGCTCTCCTCCTGATTTTGTTCAGTGTTTCCCAGAGTTGCTGCCACCATCTCTCCCTTCAGAGATATTCTGTGCCCAGAAGATCAGGGACCTGGATTTCTGTCTGTGGTTGTATTTCTTTTGCCATTGGCTTCAGGTGGTGCTATTCCATTTGGTAGTAGCAGCAGTGGGATGGTGGCCTGGGAGGGAGTTGGGAAGACTTTGGTGGGCTAAGACCACCCAGTTTCTCCTGCGAAGCTGGCAGCGTGGTCCCTGGCATGTACTGACTACCTTCCCCAGGCACAGTTTGGTGAGGGAAGTCGAAGCCCTCATTTATTTTGGTATGGATAGAGCCTTGGTCTAGCACAGCCATGCATCTGCTCCAGGATCACGCCTTTCCAGTTGGGAACTGCTGGCTCTGCTGATGCTCTCACTTGTGTCTGCCTTGGCTGACGAAGCGCTCACGCAGAGTTGTGGCATCTTTACGCCCTGTTTTAATACTGCTACTTGTCAGTGAATACATGAGTCAGTACACTGCCAGCTGCCTCCTGCTGTGCTCATCTGGGGCCCAGTCTGCAGGCTCTGATCTGCAGTCTGTGCTGAGAGACAGCATTCTGTACTGTTTCCTTTTTCGTGTGCCTGCCTCTGCATTGACACAAGTTTCAGATGTTTCACTTTGCAACGTGCCTTTTTTGCTTTCTGGTGTGTTTTCCAGGTTGGCTCTGAGAGAATGAGTGGGTCAGGCTCAAACTCATTTGGGAGGCTGGGAGAACTGTCCACCAGGGCAGGCACTGCTGCACCTCCTCATCTGTCTGGAGTGGCACCTGCATTCTACCTGAAGCTGTGCTTTAACCAGAGCTTTACATTGCCAGGGGTGAGCTCTGAGAGATGTGCCCTCCCTCCCTGCACCCCTTGTCCCAGACCAATGACAAAGGACACACTCATGGCTATGAGATGAGCAGTGTAAGGGCTGCTCTGAGAGAAGCACGCCCCAGTCTTGCCCCCAAAAAGCCCAAGGCTAACAACACACAATGGTGGATGGGCCAGAAAAACATGCCATGCTTTTCTTTATGTATCCACATGTAAGACAACTTAAGGAAAAAGGGTTTGGTTGGAGGATTTTTTAAAATTTTATTTGGGCATGGAGAGTAAAGAACTAGAATGGAAAATCAGGTGCAAACATCTTGTGTCTGAGATTTTTTGTGTAACTTTAACAAGATAACCAGGCACAGAAATGCCAACAGAAGTGTGTAGGTAGGGCAGGATTTCTAGAAATGTGACTCCTGAGTTCTTATTTGTCACACAATTTCTATGTTACAGCTTGCAATATAAATAAGCATTGACAAGTAATTTGGGTAATGTAGCCTTTATTATACACTTGTACTGCTTCATGTTCCGTCAGCCTTTTTCTTTAGATTATCTCACGCCACTTGGAAATGTGGCAATATTGTAATTTCATAATATCTGCTGTCTTTTGGAAGGTCCTGCACTTTTTTTGGTTCCTGTTTTCTTTTACAACCAGCAGATTATATCCGGAAAACACACTTCATATTCTGATAATAGAGGAGGAGTGTAGTCCTGGTTCAAATGAAGTCAGTGGCAAAACTCCCATTGACTTCATTAGGGATAGAATTTCACTCCATCTTGTGTTGCCTTGCCTAAAAAAGGAGAAGAGACCTGATGTAAAGCCTATTGTAGTCAGTGGAGAGATTCCCAGGGATTTTAATGGGTCTGTATTTGGTCCAGCATGAGGTTAGTCAGTCACCTTCAAATTTTACAGGAATATAACACTTGTGTTGCATTCTCAAAGGACTAATAAACTTACTCTGAGTTAGATAAATTTCTACACATTTCTTTTCCTGAAGCATTTGGGTGTGCTAAGAAGTTTGTTCTTTTTTTTTTTTTTTTTCCACAGTTACTCTTTTCAGACACTGTTTTGCCCTATGGTAATTCTAAATCATCACAAAACAAATCAACACAAAACAATGAGCAGGATATATAAGTTTGGGTTTATAGATTCCAGTTCCATGAACTTTGATTTAATAAACTTACCCCACTTTTTTTAGCAGAAAGCACAAAACATGGGCGGGCTGGCAAATTTGAAACCTGGTTCTGATTCTGACCTACATTTGAAAGCTAACTTTGGGTCTGATAAAGTTTTAAAAACACTGGTAATATGAAAAAGATGCTCCACTGTTCCATTTGTATTTTTAACCTTTTTTCCTATTAAAACTGTAAACAGTTTTATGTTATTGCAGTGAATTCTTCTCTAATTTACTCCAGTGTAAATCCAGAGGAATGTTTCTGAGGGCAGGGGACCTGTTCTGCGTTCGCACTGGGGTGAGTGATGGGGACCCTGCCAGGCTCTTCCTCCTTTCCCCTTCCTCCTTTCACCATTTGTCTTGGATAACCCTGGACAAAAAAATGTCTTTAAGTGCTGCACTGGTTCCAGTGATGGTTGATTGTCTCTGCCATTCCCTATCCCTTTGGCTGTGAGTAGTTAAGTGCCTGTAGTATCTAAGAACCAGAAAAGTTCAGGCTAAAAAAAGCCTTTTTTGTGGATTCTGTTTACCTCCTAAAAAAATATGACTATTTATTTTCATTTTTGCATTGGAAGAAAAACAAAACCTCAAGCATTTTATGAAAAGCTTTCTGTGGGCTGAAACATCTGTTTTTGCCTCACATGTCAGGGCCTGATTTGAATCTTTTGCATAATTTTTGATAAGGCAAGATGGACTGTCTCCTTCTCTCTCTCTCTCACAAACACACACATGCAGACATTATCTGCTTTAGATTTCAGAAAACTTTATTTAAAACTTTTTTTTTTTAATTTGAAGTAGTTTTATAAAAAGTGTTTTCTTCCATTTAAGAAATTAGTTTTATGTTAATATTTGTGAAGTTAGCATCAAGCGTGTTTTAAATTTGTTTTCTTGTATAATGAATTTAATTTTAGCGGATAATGGATTTTTACTGAGTTTCACTCCAAAAGTAAAGATATTCTGTAGAAAATCTTGTATTTTTTCAATTTTCCCCCTTTCCTGTCCACATTTTTCCTTCCACAGTAGTGCATAAAAAGAGTCAGCATACAAGTGGGTGTTTTTTAGATTTTGAGCTAAATCACAGTTTCTCATTCACTCTGTATGCAGATGAAAAGCACAGATCTCTTTTCTTTTGGCTGATATATACTTGTATCCTTTATTGAGCTAAGCATCAGTGCTCATTATTACGGTGGGACTCATCAAGTCCAGCTGCACAGACCTGAGGTAGTATTTGAAAAAGGAAATATTCCCCTGGAGCTCTAACAGAATTAGGTATGTCCAGCAGATAGCCCTGACTGCTGTGCCTGCTGTAGGATAAAAGAAATAGTTTATTGGAGGTGGCTCTTTCTCTCTTTGACCCTAAAGGGAATGTAGGGATTAGTTCAGACTTAGGCACCTAAATCTTAGTCGTGCAAATTGTGGCATGTGAACCCTGCACAAAGTCCTTGGAAATGTTAATTGGCTTCCTGGAAGACTCAGCTTAAATCTTCCACTTGATGGAAAGATATTGTTTATTTAGTTACTATACGAAATTCTTGCAAACATGAACTTGCAAACTAAAGGTCCTTCATGCCTTGTGTGGTTTCTTTTCAGAGATAAGCCCACTCTCTTTATGCATACTCTATAAGCTAATTTTATATATTGTGACTGCTTTCTTCCACCTCAGGAAAAGGAATCCTTCTGGGAAAAGTTGCAATGCGGTCCAAAGTCCAAGTCTTTACATAGACTTTGGTGACTTTTGAATTATGAACAAGAGTGTTTGGCATTTTTTTCAGCATAAAACCCCAAAGTAAATTTTTTCCATTTTTCAGAAGATAAAAGCTGTTGTCAAGTGTTAAGGACATTGTGATTTTTAACTGAAAACTAGTGCCATTAATTCTATTGAGAGGGTTGGTTGGTTTTTATTCTCTTCTACCTTCATATGTCTAGTAGTCGATAATTGTTCATTAATAACAATAAATGCACGTCTGTAGGCAGCAGGATTGCATCAGAAATGAAAGCTTTTTTTTTTCCTTCACAGATTAGATCCTGATTAGAAACCAATAAACAGAAAATTTAAGATATTATTGGGCTAATCTTCTAATACTGTGCAGAAGAAAAAGTTGACAGGTTGTTTTCTAAACCAAAATAATTGTTTTCTTCTTTTAAAATCTCTTTAAGGCAAATGTTCCAAAACCTTAGGCTGTATTTACATTTTTTTAGCAGCTTTCCGTAGTTAATTTTTGTCATGTTATCAGCACTACCTTCTGTAGTTAATTTGGCGTGCAGAAAGCAGTGATTAATGGGCCTTTGCTATAGCATTAATTTTCAGCCACAACCCCTCGTTGCCCTTTGGTGTTATGTTAATTACTGGAAAAGAGCCGTGAAATGGCGGAGGGTGCAGAGCTGCAGCATGGTGAAAACCAGCAGCCAGGACCCAGGTTCTGAGATGCATCTGAACAGCAGAATGTGCCTGATCCAAAAGTGCCTGATCCAAAAGTATCTGATCTGGCTAACAAAGCCAAAAATGTGAGGGGTTCCAGGGATTAGACAGTTCTGGTTTATTCTGAACAAGTGCTCCATTTTACCACTTTCCTTTGTCAGTGGCAATGTTTTTGTAGTTCTGAAGAAAATTACTGCGCACTTCTTTTCAGCCCTTGGAAGGACACTTAATTTGGAAGCACTTTCCTCAGCAGATTTTCAGCCTGGCCTGACTGTGTAAGGGCTGTTGGTTCTTGATCCAGCACCAGCTGGAGTCATTGCAGTGAGTTAAGCTTTACATCTACCCTCTTATAGAGAAGAGAGTCCTAAAATGGTCACCCCTGGAGAAGTAATTTGCTGTGTTAAAAATACCTAACGTCATTATTAATAATCCTGTGATTAGCAAACCAAATAATTTAATGATGAGGCCAGAATTATTATTTATTACCACCAAAATAATGTGTATATGATAAGCTTTGGTATAAAAAGCTTTTCTTTAATATTGGGGGAGTATCCTACATGCCCGTTCATCAAAAAAATTCTCCCTATCGGGCTGTTTTTGAAAAGGGGGAAAGAATGGAAGGTCCTACTTCTCCTTGTTTTTGAAACAGAAAAAAGGGCTAGATGCAGCAGGAGAAGACTAAAGAGGGAGGAAGCAGGTGGTGTAACCTGTTGGTCCATGGGCTGTTGCAGTGGTTTGTGCCGAAGTAGTGGCCAGGACCCAGAACTCATCTTTTTCACAGAAAAATAGCCCTGCTTGCTGGGCTGGAAAGTCACACTCATTAGTCCCCATGTTGTCCTCAAATGAGGTACTGCCCCTCTGAGGAGTCTGGGTGGGAACTGAGCTGCAGGATTCAAGGGAATCGCCAGGTTAGCCGGAGGGGAGATGGCCCCTGGCTGGGCAATGCTGATATGTCAGAACTTGGCAAGACACCCCCAGGTGACATCAACAACAGGTTCACCTGCCTCGTTCTCATCGGGAGTGGCACTGTGAGCTGGCAAAAGACAGGTGTCACCTGCAGACAGAGGAGGACAGGAGAATAAAGCCAAGAAAGTAGATAGTACATTGTAAAATGCTGTGACTCTGTGTCTTTTTCAGTTTAAGTGCTAGACTTGCCTCTCTGAAGCCAAGAAGTATAATTTCAATCTCTCCCACTGATGACATAAGACTGCTGCATGACACATAGCCTTTATAAAGCATCAAACATCTAGCAATGTGATAGTTGTTTTTATCACAATGCTCCCAACAAACGACACATGCTGTTAATATGAATCTATCTTTCAGCAGCAGATATTTCAGGCAGTGTTAGTAACATAATCTCACAATGTTGCCCTAATAGAGTATGCTGCAGATGTAAATCTCACTGGAGTATATTCTTTCTTTGGTTATTTTCCTGTAGTTCTTGGCTTCAGTGGGACACATGCCCACGTACTGTGAATATGCTCAGCCTTGTTAATCTTTGTCTTGAGTCAGGTCTTTATTAGCCTAAGTTTGTAGGTGCAGAGGTGCTGGAAGAGCACTGCAGGAAGTGGCATGGGCTGGAGGGGACTGTGGAGGAAAGGGGGAGAGCAGGGCTGACCAAGAAATAAAATGGGAGAGTAGTACTCTTATACCCTCCTCAAAAGAGCATGTAACACATTTGAGTGGGATTAAGGGCACAGCATGCCAAAGTCAGGGGAACCCCTGGGCTCCTGGTACAGCACTCCCAGGGAGCCTTCACTGCTCTTGGGGGGTTACTCGTGTTAGTCTTGTCTGTGGAGTATGGCCAAGAGACACCCATCTCTCTTATGCAATTATCTATATCCCTTTGTGGTGTCTGTACTGTCACATCAGCAGTGCCAGGGCTCTTGTCTTGGCCCTGAATGGTGGTATTTCTGTCCTTAAAATGTCAGAGCTGTCCTTGGTATGGGTTTGGCTTGGGCTTACTGAAAGTCTCTCGTACTGTTTCTGGTCCAGAGTTAGCCAGGGTCAGGGACAATCAAAAAGGCAGTTTGGATATGACCTCCCTATTTTAGAGCCCAGGAGAGTTTAATAAATGCGTGTGGCCATGCTATGACAGCATGCTTCTGCTCCCAGGGCCAGAGAACAGGGCCTGGAGCTGCCCAGTTTATTGGTAGGGATGTAGTCATTGTGTCTGAGACACTCCTGCAAAAGGAAGGCTCTTGTTTCTTCTACTGTGATGCAAGGAGAACCAAAGTATGATGAAATAAGAAAAAAAAAAAGGCACTGATTCCATTTTTTAAAAGATATGTTCTTTAAAAGTTGCATATTTGCATTTTGATCTTGAATATTAGACAATACAATTTTACATGTGCATAAAAATTAAGAAAGCTGTGAAAAATGAGAAATGAGAAAGTCAATATATAAAAGTCTACATGCTAGATAAACTAGATCTAGAAATCTTGTGTAATTTCTGGTTGGTTTTGCAAATTAATGTCTTCTCAATATTGATATGAAAAGGTATAAAAAGTGTTAAGCTAATATTTAATAATTCCTAGTTTTATCATGTATGTTGTCTTCTGTTAGTAACCCCACTAATTTAAATGGAATTGATCTAATATAAGATCGGTGGGACACGTTGAGTTGTACACAGAAATGCTTACACACGACTCTTAGGTTTGTTGTCACAGTCCAGGTAATTACTAATTCTTTGAATATGAAATGAATAATAATTTAGTATTCTAGGTTCATTAAATCCTCTGCATTTGTTAATCTAACAATCTGTGTAATCCTAATTAAAATCCATTTCCAGTATATGCCTCTATTATCCAAATCCTAAATGTATATAACACATGGTCTTATACTCAGTTATTTGAAAAAAACCACAAAAATGACTTCACTATTGTGGCCTGAGAAAATAGTATTCTTGCAGCTGCCTGTAGCTATCAGTCAGGAACATTTATGTTGACCAAAATACTCAATACTCAGAGTGTCACTGCTCTATTGCTGCAGTTGTAAAAACTGACCATGTTGTTACTCTGACACTGTTGAAGGTGCAGCTTGACTTGAAGGTGAAGTCTGGCTGATGAGTTTCTCTTTTTCACAAAGTGAACCACCAGGACTGGAAGGCATGTAAAACATTTAATTGTTTCTCAGAGTCTGAAACTTTGGATGGTACTTCTAAGCTGTCCTTGCCTTCTCACATCTCCTTAACCTGGACAGACAAGGAGCCTACTCCCTACAGGCTCCAGTCTGGGTTGCCAGACCTTGTCCTTCTTCCCACCAGTATTCCCTAACCATCTGACTGAGGCACATCTTTGATTTTTCTCTTCTTTTGGTGAATTTGAAAACTCATCTGATGGATCCTTTGTGTGTTTGTGGGTGACAACACTGTGGGTGTTGAGACAGCAGAAAGGAAAGGATTGACAGCATTAACTTGCAGCTATGGAAGAATCACCCTCCTGGGCTTGAGAGATAATACACTGCTCCTGGCCTCCTGGCTTGATGATGCTGGTTGGTTTGAGACTGTATGCCAGTGAGCATCTCTGGCATGTGGAGTCAGAGATGAGAAAGGGGACAGGCTGGGCTGCAGGGGCAGATGGGTGACACCCAGAAAATGTCTTCTCCAGCAGGGCTCATCTCACTCACCTGCATTTTCAGCTCGCACTAACTGACTTGAAGCAGAGCCCAAAGGAAGCAACAGCGATTTGCCGGCCAGAGTTCAGAGCACATCTTTTCCATGACACCCATGAGGCCCCAGTCCCAAACATTTCAGGGAATAACTATTTTCCCTTCTGCTTCTGCTCTTCAAATCTGGTAATTCAACATTACACTCTGCCACAGACCTGAATGAGAGCAAAAGTTTAATCACTTCCATACTGCCTCTGCTTCAGTCAGGGGTTTAGCCTAAGCCCATTTGCAAATAAAACAATGAAGAGAAGACTATTGTCTTAAATACATTTTAGTTGGAGCTGTGTACTACAAAGAAAAAAGTGAGAAGCTACAAAGCCCCTTCAAAGGCAGGCTGGTAGAGCTAGGAAGTGTTTTCTTTTTGCATAAAGAAATAATGCTCAGTCAAACACCTACAGAGTGTAATTACACACAAAGTTCCATGTCAGAGTTCAGCAATGAAAATTGAAATAAATATTTTTTGTT
Source organism: Cettia cetti (assembly GCA_013401135.1). Classification (NCBI taxonomy): domain Eukaryota; kingdom Metazoa; phylum Chordata; class Aves; order Passeriformes; family Sylviidae; genus Cettia; species Cettia cetti. Next base: position 16,424 of record VZUI01002448.1, read on the forward strand.
TTTCAAGCTGGAAATCATGGATCAGCCTAATGACTAACAGGTTTTGTTTGTTTGTTTATGTTGTGTTTCTGTTGGTAGGGAGTTCATGCTCGTTTGTTCTCACCATTTTGTGCTGGCTTGGGTCTCTAGTGCTACCATCACATTGACTTTGACAGACTCAGCTGGAAAACCGGATGCATTTTAACTGGTGGTGCCCAAATACCAGTTGTGTGATATGAGTCACTTTGTGGAGGAGGAAGAAAATTGTTTAAGTCACTGCCTGGTTTATGCCTGAAGGGCGCCTGCTACGGAGGAGGTTTTGCCTGTTAAATTTACACAACCTGCTCTCTTTCTAAAAAAGTATTTTTGACAGTTGTCACATACACACGTGCTGTATAAAGGAACTGACATCTGCCTTACACACTTTGAATTATAGCTACACTGAGGTGCTATTAATTGTTTTTGCTATCTCTTTCTTGGTAGTTTAATCCCCTAGCACAGTCCCAAAAAACCAGAGGCACATCCTTCTGAAGCACAGTTTAGCAAAATATGTATTTATTTCAGAAAGGAGGTGAAAATACTTTGAACTTTAAAAGACAATCTAATTAAGCTGTCAAGGAATGTTAGTTTTAAGACTTCAATACATTCAGATCCTCTAACATGCAGTTTTGCTAATTTAGTGTGCTGGATGATTGAGGAGGGTAGAAGACAGGATCAGATATGGCATGATTTTAGTGAATGGGGAATGTTTATTCACTGTTTATCATAAAGCAAAACATGAAGGGACTTCTGTGAAGGTTATGGGATGGCAAGTTCAAAATAAACAGCACACAGTAAAAGTGCGGCACTTATAATCTTGAAAGTTTATGTGAATTTAAGAAAGCAATTAGATGAATTCATGGAAAAAGAGTACTCAAAGGCTAATAACATGAAGAAATAATCTCTGTTTCAGGAAGTCCTTATGCCTCTGATTATTAGCAGCAGGAAAGGAATGCCAAGAGAGGCATCAAGAATCCTTTGTCCTGTTCTGCAGTTTCTTAGTTATCCCCTATCACTCACAGACCCAGATCAATCTTTGTGATCTTCTTGCAAAATTAAGACCATGAACACAGCAGTGAATATAAACTGGTGTTAAAGCTCCATCGAGTAGATCCTAAATTTGGGGTACTAACACTCCCAATTTATTGTCCCATATTGTGAGCATTTGGTTCACATAAAATTTGTGATTTAAATTTTCTTCTTTTATGTTTCTCCATAATTTTATGCTCATACTAAAAAAACACCATACTATTTTAAGTAAGCTGAATTGAAATATTATCCTGCTGTTAAAATAGATACCTTGAGAGATTAATCACTTTGGAATTCAAGTAAAGGTGAAAGATTCTCTCTATATTTTATGGTATTATAGTAACTGATCACCTGAAAAAAAGAACATAATATATGTATGCAATTAGTTTGCTTCTTTTATTTTTATTTCTTAATGTAATTTTCAAAAGAAATCATATTTTTTGAGTTTAAAGAATAAGCATTATACAATGATGGATGTTGAGTAAATATATAATCTTCACAATATGTTTAAGTTCTACTGTATTAACCAGTGTACAAAAGGTCTGACTTTCAACTAGTGCCTATAGTAATGGGTCCTAGATATCCCTTGCCTTACACACACACACATATATATGTGTGTTCATGTATAGCAAGCTCATAGACACATTTTTATCCTTACACTATGTATTTATGAATGGTACAGAAATGACATGTAAATTACAAATCTGATAAGAAAATGAAAAATATTGCATATCAAAGAAAGACAGTGGTGCTTTCTTCTCATCATAGAACCGAGTTTTAAAATAAAAGTTATATATTGTTAGACCTGTCCTCAATGAAATATTAATCTGTTGACTTTTTTCATCATAACAAATGGTTATTGAAAAAAGTTGTTCCAAGTCTCTTAACTTTGCCTCTACTTCTTTTGACAGATTTGTTATTACAGTTTCTAGCAGAAAACCTCCATTCTATGGGTCGTATAATGGGAAATGTATCTGTTAATATGGCAAGTTATATTTGGAGACAGCATGTGCAACACCAAATTCCAGAACGCCAATATGACCCATCTGCCCAGTATGTAAAGTATAATAACACCATTATGAAGTGATGATATGTTTACATACCCTTGTAACAGGATTAAAGTTTTCTTAATTGTCTCCTGCTTGAACCTAATGTAATGTTTTTGGTGTGTCCTATAGAATAATATTGAAAGAATGAACAAATCAGTGGCGGAACCTTCTGAGATTTGCCTAATTACAACTCAAATTGTTCCCATATTGGAAATTACATGCATATAATGCCTTTTGGGGCACAGAGTAGAAGCATGTGAAGGTCAGCCAACAGTATTCTGCAATGAGTTCTGTCTTCATGAACTTTAAAAATGTCTTTTTCATGCAATGAGACACATTAATTTACTAGAAACAGATTTCAGAATTGTTTTATCCCATTTTGGAAGGCTTATTTCTGCAATCCCCATGAACCTGCTGAGGAAAACACAAATTGAAATTGCCCTGAATTTAGTTATATCACCACAAATAGAACTCACTCAGCTAGATCATGTGTAGTATTAGAATGCTGCTGCTGCATTTCAGGTATGTGGTTTAAGGGCTCTCAAGAGGTTCAGAGACCTTCAACCAGATCTTGACCCATGCATCATTCAAAACAACCCACGGCCTGCAAGGGGAGTCTTGGGCAGGTCGAGAAGTACCAGCTGCATCCAGGTGTGTGTTCCCAGGACGCTGTTGCATGACTATCATAGGTGAATATATGGCAGTTTTTTCTTTTCATTCCACTTCAGTGTTTTTTTTACGGCACAGCTGCTTGTCAACCAAAGTGATGACTTCTTACTGGCCTAGAAGTGCAGTCTCACTGAGCACAACTGCGTGTCTGGGAGCAGAGAGGTACTTGCAGAATGACTAAATCTTTGGGGAATGCCTTAAAGATCAGTGAGGTCTTCCTGAGCTATTGATAATAGTTCATATTTCAGGACTTCATTGACTTGATTACTTCAAGTCCAAAAAATCCCTTGGCAATCTTCTTCAAAAGTGCAGTACAGTTTTCATAGTGGTATTATGCAATAGTTCTAGGTATTGGAAATCATACAAGTCATTAAAATATTAACATCTACATATTATTTTTAGTAATATTCTAACACCAGTATTCCAGTAAAATCCCAGTTTCATTCAATGCTTAGTGACACTGCAAAGTATCTGAGGATTTGTTAGAAACAGTCTCAGTACCATCCTGCAACAATAAAACTAAACAACGTGCACAAGATTGGTTGTCTGGGTTGTTATAAAATAAAATATAACTACTCAAAACTTCTTCAGAAGTAAGACAACACAAAGAAAAGGGGTAGATATAGGCCATGATGGATATGGGACACAAAAGGATCTGCAAAGGTTGTCCTGTTATAGAGAGAATCTGTCTGGGACATCCTCTTTGGTAATACAGTTCATGTGTTGTGGCCTAGCATCTTTTACTTTCAAAAATGAGTTTTGGCATCAGTTTTGGTGTCCTTTCTCCTTCCAAAATCAGTGCTGAAACCCATTCTAACTGAAAAGAAGGAAAAAAATGTCATTTGACAGTGCTCCATGACCTTGATTTGCTCTGCTTGCAGGGTACAAATGAGAGCTGTGGTTTTTTTTTTTCCCTGAAAATATCACTTAATATTTTTCAGTTCACTGGAAATTGAGGGATTTAGAGAGCCAAGTCAGACTCCTTCCGTGGGTGAGAAGAGAAATTAAAATGCAGTTTTTCAGGGTGAGCAGCATATTTGACATGTTGTGATAGACTTGTACTTGCATATCTTGTGAGCTTGGGATTTAACACTGTATCATTACCATACAGATGATGGGAGCAACATGAACTGGTCCTAGAGCAGTCTCAAATCTGAAGTTTACCAGCCCCAAGGATTTGTACCTCATGTTGTTGTACAGAAACAGAAGTTTAGACTTAGTCTACACCAAAGCTTTGCAGCTTTACAAAGCTTTGGAGCCTTGCAAATATTTAGTTTTGTCTTGACCTCCTCTAGCAGGGATGAGTGGGCAGGGAGTTCGTGCTTCTACCCGCAGCACAAGTGTGGATAGTATTAGTGTTTGGACTCGGTCCCGTGACAGGATAACTGCAGCCAGACTCCCTGGGGTGCTCTGGATCTTTTGTGCTGAACCTGTAGTGCAGTCTGACTCTCCAGCCAGTGCATCTGGGCCCATCACATCAGCTTAGTTGGTGCTCGCAGACACGGAGAGCTGGCATGGAGTCCCCAGTGTCATTCTTTTCCCAGATTTTGGCTGCACAAGGCAGTCATGTGTTCATGACACGAACACCTTCACATTGCTCCAGTTCATGGTGGCTGGTTTAGCCCCACTGCTTTCCATCAGCTAAAGCGAGATGACTTCTTGCTGCCTCACCGGTGGCACTGACTTGTGTTTAAAGGGGCTGGGTATGTAGTCTGCAGGGCAGACATAGCTATTTCCAAAATGGAAAATGTTCATTAGCAGTCGTCTTTCTTTCTGGAGATTTTTAATATATAATTTTACCCTTAGTGAACCTTGTAGCTGCAACAAATGCTGGCAGCCTAGTGAGTGTTATCTCAGATAATCAGCTTTATTAGCAAAACCAGGTCTCACAGCTCTCTTTGGCTTGGGTCAATGTAAAGGAGCATTAACAATTTAAGTTTAGTCTGAGCTAGTTGCCTACAAAGGGATTGCCAAGTTTATGTGCATGCTTCTGTGTAATTATAATTATGAAAATTGCTCTTCAGCTTGTGAAATGGTGGATTTTTGCAGGCTTTTTAGATTAAGAGACTGTCAAATATGTGTGCTGTTCCAACATACAATTCCACAGCCTTTAAAAAAATAAATTATTTTGAATGTAGGAATCCAAGGCTCTTGCTATACAATTATACTATGATTTTGGTAATATTCATATGAATTATGGTAATGCCAGTTAAGAAAAACTAAAGAATTTATGATACATTATTTTCATAAGTTGGATTTAATTTGATATCTTTACTCATTTGCAAAGGAACTCTTTTGTTGTCTATCACCATATTGTTAGAGGATGGAATACTCAGCATAATGTAGAATTTTTAGTTCACACTTACAATTATATTCAGAAGAGAGATATCTTTGATCTAAACCAGTTACTTTGGGTCTTTAGTGGGACAAATCCATAGCAAAATATGGATTCAGGTATGCTTTTGGCTGATGTAACTTTAAAGAAATAATGCCAAGATTTCGCAATATAATCTCGTCTCATCTTTTGTGTCAGAATGGAGATAAAATTGATGCGAAGTGTTCATTACCAATACCAGGACCATCAGTCCTTGTAAAATATTTAAATCAAGAATAAACTTGATCCATTAACAAGCAGTGGGGTCCAACAGCCTGCCTTATTCCACAGGCTGGAGGGAGAATCTTAATAGTCTTTTAAGGACTCAAAGTTTATGAGTAGAAGTAACTCATTTGGAGATGTAAAATGCTTTACAGGCTGATTTCCATATATGATTTTCATTAATGCAAGAAAGAGCCATCTTCCTTTCTCTCCGAGTAAAGCTGTCTGTAGAACAACATGAAAAATACAAGAAAAATGTGTAAATAGTGAAAAGGTTGAGTACGGTGAGTTGAAGTTCTGAACACTGGAGTCTACAGGGAAACCTGAACTGTGCAGTCTTGAATGGCCCTGAATCTACTCTAATTAACCAGGGCCAGGACCGTGCGCTCATGAGAGTGAGTTACAGCCCACGGAATCTAGCCACAGCAACACCTGTCTTTAATATACAGAAAGAATAATTGTCATGAGGGACTTGAGTCCAGGGTGCAATGATGGAAAGCTCCACTTCGTGCAGAGGGTAGAGAAGCCTCTAACAATGATGGATGATAGATGACGGTTTTCTAACACAAAACATACTGGGTTTGACAATAAGTAATTTTATGTTGAATCTTGTTCTGACAGATATAAATGAATTAAACACTGTGCAGCAGCCTTTAGTGGCTATGGGTCTGATGATCAGAATCTGATTGTAAGTAATATGTAACTTATACTTAATATATTAAAAGAGAACCATCCCAACAACCAGCACATTTGTGAAAGTTAGGGAAAAGTGGTGAATAAGTTTTGTGGAAGTTAGGAAGTGATGAATAAATTTGCCTCTAAGGAAAATTTGAGATGTAAATATCTGAATGAAAGCAGGGAGATCCTCAGCAAGAGTTTATTATTTGGCTGGTAAGTCCTGATTCCACATTCATAGGATATAAATTGCTAAAATAAATTCTGATCCAGTGGAAAAACAAGGTTATAATCATCCCCAAATATCTGACATGTAGGGGAAAAAATAGTGATAGTCGTAAACAATTTGTATAAATTAGAAATTGTGCTATTGTTGGGAGAAATAAAACTTATTACAAAATCCTTGGTTACAGAACAGGGATAAGGATATTAGGATCAGAAGAAACCTTTGGGAGGAGGTAGGCTTGATACTAGAGAAAGCAGATGATACTGACAGTGATGAAGTAAAAAAGACAAAAATAATAAGGATTTCTCATCTCCACTTGGAAATATATACTGTGATATACTTTATCACCTTCCTAGCTCATCAGCACTGAAATAAAACAATAGAGATCTGCTGGGGATAAACATTTTTATTTCATCTGTCTTGGCCAACTTGCACTTAAGAATCCTGAAAGAGTTGGCTGAGGACATCTCTGTTTCACAGATGTTCATTTTTAAGAAGTCCTAAAATCTTGGGGAATATCCAGAACAGAGGAAGAATTGGAATATTGTGCCAGCAAACAAACAGCAGAAATGAGATGATTCAGAAAGCTGTAGACTGGTCTACCTGGCATCACTTTCCCATCAAATAATGGACAGTCTGGTGCAAAATTCTGTTGATAAGAAATTAACTCTCACATGAATATAACCAAAGTCTGAACAAATGGTTTAGGTAAATATGGGGTTTATTTTTAGGAATGACAAATTAAGCTGATTTTAGTGACAGCACAGGCAGAGCACATTATGGACTGTTTTGATTGCACCAAGTGTTATTCTGACTAAAGGATCAGCACTGCATGATATCAACAAGGTGAACTTGGAGTCTATTGTGATTCCCATGACAAAATCTTGAAAGTCTTGTCAGTGGGTACCTTCACTAAATGGAAATGCTTTCAGTAGAGCTACAGAATGGTGGCTTCTGCCTCCAAAGCTGTGTAAATCTTCCCTCAATGCTATGGAAGTAAGTGTGCATCTATCCCTGCGGACATTTCTGAAAGACACAAATACTGTCAAAGTGATTTCTTGTGATGATTACACAAGATAATCCAAATAATTTGTTCCAATAAAAATGATTTGTTTAACTGAGCCAGAGATGCAAAGATATTTTTTTCTTTGTTCTGTTCTTCTTAGTTCCAGCCTATTGTTCTTGAAAGGAAAGGTGATGAGTTGGAGATTTTGGAAAAAAATCAACAAAAAAACCCCAAGTCATAAGAATGCTGGAGAAAAAGACATTTGGTGATGGAATCAAAGTAAAAGAGCAGGGGGTTTTTATTAACAACAACAAAAAAGTTTAAGTGAGATGGGAACATTTAGCAATAAACTTTTTTATTGGAAAAAGCTGCTTTGTGGAATCAATGTTCTGTTAATTTTTTCTTTCAATTGAATGATCTCTTTTTTATTTAGTTTTTGAAAACATTGATACTAACATTTTTGAAACCATAAATGGTGTTTTTATACTTTAAAATGGTTCATTTATTTTCTGAAATGTAAGATAATTCTGGTAATAGACAGTTATAAGAACAGAAAATGGTATATTCTTCTCATCTGAAAATCCAAAAGCCTAAAGAATTATGAAAATTTTGGTGTTGTTGGAATTTTATTGGTGAGCATTTTGAATAGCTTAGATGGGAAAGATAGATGTTTTGGGAAAAAAAAAAATAGACCAGAACAACATTGTTGTATTGTGTAAGAGAGAGATTACTTGATTATAGAATATGAATAATTTCAAACAGGATTAGTGTTCTAGTAGACAAATATGAAAATAAATATTTGCATAAGAAAAAGCTGATCTTGTGGACAATGCAGCCATACCAATTTAACTTATTATTTCTATATTGAGTCTAGTAATTTATAAGAACTAAAATTTATCTTTAATTTATCTTTAATTTATCCAGTTTTGAATCCATGTCTTCAAGATAAAGTATTCCATCATTTTCCTTGGAGGATAATTTCAGTGACTCATGAGTCACACTTTTAACAAGGTGTAGTTCTGCTTTGAAAATCTGTCTCATGCATCCTACTGTTGACTCTTACAAAATTATGGTGTTAAAGCAGTCCTTTAAAACCTGTTGGTTTTCTTTACCACATAAATTTTTATTTATCATAATCAAGTTTCCCCTTCAACTAGTCATGCCATACAGAGGCAATCAAAACTGAAAAGACTTTATGCTAAATCAAGGACCCAAGTCCAGCTTTTACCTGGAGAGAAATTTTATTTGAAAAATAGTACTTCCGTTCCAGCTGTCAAAAATATGGATCCATAGAAAGTAAAGGTATGAAAGACAGACCTCCAAGGGTCATTTTGTAATGTGGTTCAAGGCAGAATCAAATAAACTTGTGTCATTCCTGCCAGATGCTTACCTAACCTGCTCTTAAAATCCTCCAGGGATCCTAGAGGTTCCTTAGGAAATCAATTCCAGTGCTTCATTATCCTTACTATTAGGTAATTTTCCACAATATCAGATGAGAGTCTTCCTCAATGCAGTTAAAGTCCATTACTTTTCACTCTTGAAGACAAGGAGAGCAGGTTATTGCTGTCCTCATGCCTCAGACTTTCCACTATCTTTTGTTGTTAATTTCTTGAACCTCCTGTACACGAAGCAGTGATAGACTTGGTTTTCCTCAGAGTGCTCCAAAGTAGTGCACTTGACAAAGTCTTGCTAAAGATGATGGGCTCTTGCTTACATTTGAAATGTATTCCTATTGCTATGTGGCCTTTCAGAAGGTGTTCATTCAGACAGTGACCACTGTTCTTAAACATGAAGAGTATGATCTCTTCAGAATGTTTATTTGATGCAGTTGGAGTACATTTAAGTTCTTGTATTGCACATATCACCAGGGCTACATGCCCTTAGAGATTTGAGATATCCCAAAATGTAGTTCAGACCTGTCAGCCCAGCTTTCCTTTGTTGTTGAAGTCTGATGTGATAGTAACCTTGTGTTTTTTTTGAAACATATTTTTTGCATTTGAAAATGTCTGTCACAGTTTGGAGCATCTCACTAGATTACATCACAGTGGCATGCAACACACAGGAAATCTGAAAAATATGCTGCATTAAACTGCCCTTAAGGAAACTGTGGTATTCAAAATAGAATATGTTTTAAATCTTACTCTCTTGTTTGTACAACTGGCCTGTGCTACGTAAGCCCTGTTAAAGCTTGGAGGTTGTGTGTAGCAACCAGGTATCCCCTGTTTTTGGGTAAGTTCACTCATAATACTATGCACTCTGTTTTGAGGTAAGGGGAGCTGGGGAGGTTGGTGTTTTAACCTGAAATGAATTATTTGCCAAACTGTCTGATTGATAATGGAACTGGGATACAAAAGAATGAGACGTTTATTATCTGAACTCAACTCAGTTTAGTGGACTTTATTGACACCAGAACTTCTCTAAGATCTGCCAAAGAATGTTAATCACTGTGCTATCTGTCAAGGGGAAATGGATATACTCTTTCAGTATAGAAAGAGCCCTTTATTAGTGTGCAGAAAAATATAAGAGTAGATAAAACCAATATACTTTGTTATATTCATCAGGGACGGCTCCCTTTATGAAATTTTACTTATTGTTGCCAAATGATGGATGCACTTGTTTGGAGTCATAATTTCATCGCATATCCTTCTTTACAAGATATTGAGAAGGCACTGTGATTCTCACTTGATTTCAGGCTTCAGCTGTATGTAGCTGTGTCCAGTTTGCCACTCTATTTAACCCAAAGGGGAAAAAAAAATAGGTATTTTTCCCCTGCATTGTCTTTCTTTGCCCTCTCCTACTCCACTGCTCTCACCTGCACCCTGCTCCATTTCCATAATGTGAATATGATTAAAAGATACCTTTGGATGGACTGGAGTATATCACATTTCTTTAAGGGGACATCAGCCTCTCTCCCATGGTGACTAGCCTGAAGCCATCCTGGTCTGTTCCAGGGCCCTAAATTATCACAATGTGAATAGCAAAAGTGAAAATAACATACAAACAAAACCAGCCAAAAATTAGAAAAATTAGTATTTTGTATTCTTTTCTTTTGAAAGTAGCTCATTGAGAAGTTGGGTTAGTTTCAATCATTTTTTGTTTCTCATTCTTTAGGAGAGAAGTGAATTATGGCCAGGTTTTCCTATCACAGCCCATCTTTATTATGTTCTAGGGAGACAAAAGAAAAGATTAGATATGTTACTGTGTAAAATGCTTTATATTTTGGGGGTGGGAAGTAGAGGAGCTAGGGAAGATAGAAAATTATTTCCAGTTGGAGACTGTACTCAAAAATTATCATCTTTTGTTGGTTTCAGTTGTCTGGGGAGTTTGAAATGAATGATGTTACAAATTGCTGATCGGATGTGTCAGAATTAATTTCTTCTTTCCACAATTTTTTTATAAAGCTTGCTCTAGTTGAACTTTGGGCTGCTTTCCTCTGGAAATAAATTTAAAAGTGGTTTGACTTAAAGGTGTAAGTATGGAAAAATGTTAGCATAGTACTAAATATGTATGTACTAGAAAATAAGTTTTAACTCATCAAAGGAAAACTTGACCGATGTGTCAATCCATCATTTTTCCAAATGCTCCAGAGTCTTTAAATGCAAATTAACTGCCCAAAGATATATTAAAAAGATATTATTCAGGTTGTAATGTCAAATACTCAAGTGCTTGGAAATTGCTCTCCCATACAATGTGAATTAAAATCTTATGTGCATATGAAGCTGCCACTAATTGCATGGTCCAATATGCTTTGCTTCAGTGGGACCTTTGCCACTTTTAAGGGAGGGAGTGGATGTAACTGAATTAAGGAACAATTATAACTTATCATATGGCTAAGTACTTACTTGAACTATGAAGTCAGAATTATTAATTTCCCCATAGTATTTTCTATCCTGTACATGACTTTAAAATCTGGGGCTTTATGTGTCCACAATTCATGAGAGTTAATCAACTTCCCTATACTCCTTTCAGGTACAGGGCAGCACTATCATAAAAGCTTTGGCACTGAGGTAAAACATTGCATGCCAAAATTGAAGTGCCAAATTTGAGACACCATGAGTCTGATTAATTGCCAAATTCAGCCACGTATATCACAATTTTATATTCAAAATACAGATCTTGTTGTCTTTACTGACAGTTCTAAGTCAGCAGCAGATATGAAAATCATTTGGACACAAACAATGAAGACTAAGCTAATAGCGAGTGCCTGGGTAAAGCTTGGGACACATGGCTTTCCTCCTGTAGATGATGAAGGCCAAAATGTTCTTCAAGATGTTAAAAAATTCTAAGAATGATAATGTTACTGAGAACAAATGTCATTCTGATCCTATTTCTTTATCCAGGAGTTATAAGAAGACTAAAATGGTCATGGAGGATGGAGATTTTCAAGACGGTTTTATCAAAAACAAGGCTGATTTTTGATAAGTAAATTGCAAATGCAGACTGTTTTCTGAATCTTATTTTTGACCATTTTTTCCAAGAGGGCAAAATCACACACCTAAGGTATAGAACTCTCTTTTTTGTTAGACTTCAAGTTTCTTAAATGAAAAAAAAAGAAAATCTTTGCTTCATTGAAACAGATTTCAGATACTTTTGCCCTTATTTTTGTTTTTCAGAATTGCTACTGTATTAGTTGGAAATTAAAGTAAGTTTGTGATGGACACCAACTATGTAGAAGAAGCAATCTAAACTGTTAAACTACAGTTGAGGGGCACTGTACAGGGAATTATAAAAGGGAAATCTGGAGCAAGTTTCCTAATAGGCTGTCACCAGACACTCAACTATTCAGAGTTTAATCCAGAGCTGATTGTGACAATGCATGTCCCTCCTTTGGGTCTGTTTAATTTTTATTATTTTTTCAGTTTGGAGAAATTCTGTGACTTCCCTCTTGCTGTATAATGCATTTGCCTAATCATTAATTCTATCACAACATTTTACTTAAATGGAAAAGTATCATCCATGCTTTGCCCTTGAGAATACTGAGCCACATATGGTTTAGAATGAAACATTGACTGAGTCAAGATGAGAATTTAGAACAGATTCCTCAGCAGTCACCCTTTTTCTTGCACATGTACCTCCTCCAACAGCATCAAACGTGGCAAGGTTTTGCACTCACATCTGTGTTTCAAAATTCCTCACAGGGAATATACATGGACAAACTATGGTTTGTGGATTCATTTCTGCTTGCAGGTTGATGGTTGGTTTTGACATATAAAGTGTTAAGTTATGTTGGTTTTCCTGACCCAAGACACCACATTTTATGGTGCTACACAATTGGAGATTAACAGGATATTAAAGAGGGCACTGGGTGTTTTCAATAAACCCTGATGTAGGAGGTCATGAAATGGATGATATGAGATCTGTGATGTAAAGAACACTGGGTTTGAGGTTTTGGGAATTTAAAGAGTCTTTGTTGACAATTCCTGGCAGGTTATCTGAAAGGTAACAGGTAAATTATTCTTATGAGTTTATCTCTCAGTATTGTAACTGGGCCTGCAAGAAAACTTTGCAGGGCGTGGAGAAACAAAAGCCTTAATTTGGCTTGAAAAGAGAGGAACTGCAGAGAAAACTGAGAAACTTTACCAGAACTCATGAATTTAAGCATGTGCTCATGATCAGCATGATTAGAGCTACAGGTATCACTGGAACTACTCACGAGCTTAAAGCTAAATTATTGTTTAAATATTTGACTGTATAGGGCATTCTGCAGAGGACCAGAAGTTATGGTAAAACAGAAGAAATGAGATTGGACAAGTGACTTAAGGGTGTGAATGACACGTGTTTCAGAAGAAATGGATTTGTTTTTAAAGGTTTAATTTACCTCCTAAATTAAATCTAAAAAATTTGAGACTCTTCTCAGAAAGATGGCCTTAATAGATTTTCTCTTTTATTCTGCTTATTTTAGTATGAAAACTCCCATCATAATTATTTTAATTACATTTCAGTATAAATAATGGGGACTATTACTATTACTGGCAATATTTATAGTTAAAATATCCCAGATTTAATATGAGTTTTCCCTGAAATTCTAGATATTTCAAACGTAAATACCCTTATTTCCAAACTCCTCCATCTTCATTTTCAGAATGCTTTCAATGATGACTTTGGAACAGTTGAAAAATTAATTTTCTGACCCTTAGAAATGCTGAGATGAAAAATCAATCCTTCCTTTTGGGTTTCAAAGGAAGTTAACCATTGATCTTTAGTATCATTTAAATATGATGGATTCAGTTTTAGTGTTAAAAGCTTGCATACATTAATCTTTTATCTGTGACTCTGGAACCCACCAGAGCATACCTCAGCTATCCAAGAATGTGAAACTCCTGAGATGTCAGATCTTGCAGTCAAACAGTTTTCAATATAAGGTGAAAGAATATAACTTTGAGGTGTTAATATTACAAATTTGCACTTTTGCTGGTCAACCATCTCTAGTGTTCTGCAGCTTTAGCTCTTCCTTCAGTTGCATCCTGCTCCTTCGTGGCAGAATTGGTGCCGTCCACATTTCCACTCTCAGAAGAGGTTGTCTTTCAATTTCTGCCATGAGCTGGGATAGCAGGAAAGCCAAAAGCACTCTGTCTCTGCAGCTGTGGGAAATCAGGGTTGACTTGGGTTGGAGGAGGCACAGCCTTTCTGGCTGTATCTACAGGAGCTGGAGAAATGAATCATGGTACATTCTCTGGCACTAAGTTCAGCTTATGTGCATGCACTTCAACTTCCTGACTTTCCCTCAAAACAAAGTGGCTACATCCCAATTGCCTGTGAGGATTGGTGCTTGGCTATGCTGATCCCTGAACCGTGCTGGCCTGGTGTCAGGGGGAATTCTAGCTGACACAGGCCAAAAGTCTGCCAGGAAGTGCTGCCAATGGTTCTCAGGATGAAGCAATGTTTGCCCTGTTGAGTTTTTTGGTGTAAATAGTTTGTCTGGAGCTCATCTTGAGTTGGGAAATCTGGGCAGTAAGCACTACCCTCACATGTCCTGGGGAGGTAATGTTGCCTATCCCTGGCATGCTGCTAATGGAAAGAAAGGGCAGCAGGACCCAACACCCCTCTCCCCTAAGCATGCTCTCAGTCAGGCATGGATAATCTTTTACATCAGGACAAAAAGATTGTTGTCTAAAGAGGATGAGCACATGCAGCTCCACAGCCTTTACCTGCACTGGTGATAAGTCAAGCCCTGTGTCAAGCCTAACTAGGTTAGTTGCCAGAATTTTAGGCCCATTAGCCACCATGTCCTACTGACTTTTAAAGATGTAGGTTCCTCTAAAGATTTCCTTTAAAGGCCTGTATTTCATACTGAGCTGATAATAATGCAACTCCATGGATCTCAGAATAGAACTTTGTTCATCTTCCTTATTGAGTATGGGCTGCTCGCTGGAGGGGAGCACTTTTTGGTGCTGGGTAACCATCCAGAGTAATGGCTTTTATGAATTTTACTGGTATGTACTGTAATAACATTAATCATGATGAACTCATTTGGCACTAACAGGAATGTCATATGTACTTGTATAAGAATATTCACTGTAGTTCATCATTAATTAACTGGGCTATTATTTTAAAGTGTTACCAGACATGGTATGTAGAAATGGTTTACTTTGCAATCTCCTAGTGTTGAAATCATGTAGGCTCTTTTGCTATGGTTTATGTCAGAGAAAATCACAACAGAAAGAGTGAAGAATCCAAGACTAAGATAATACATTTCAGCTGTATAACCTTTGGAAACAAGAATATAGGACTTGCCATTCAGGCAAAGTGCTATGAATATTATGGCCTAGCTTGTCTGGTCTCCTATTTCTCAACATCTTCTGTGCCAGATATTCCAGGTATAAAAGAGAAAGAACACAAATGGGCAATTGCATTCTGAAAACCAGAATTTTAGTATGTCTTCCTTCCTATTAAGCATTTGCTATTAAGTACAAAATTTACATGGCACTCTTGTGCTCATCCAAATAAATAATATCAGCTGTTTCTTCTTTACCCATTACTTTGTTGTCATGCTTAAAGAGTTCTAGAGAAGCCAGTTGTGTTTTAGATAAAGGAAAAATAAGGAAATGGTCTTGGAAGGAACTTCTGGCTGCTGATGTCTCGTCCCTTAATAGTCTATCCAACCTTTCTTGAATGCATCAAAGTTCAACCTGGAATTAGCTGGATTTCTTGCTACTGTAAGACTGTTGCAGATCTGCAGCCCAGTTACAAACCTTCTACTCGCCAAATGCAATGTTATTTGCTGCTAATTATTTCTTGTGATAACCCTGACTTTAAATAGTACTTATTCCTCTCTATGTTTACTCTTTTGATATATTTATGGAGCAGGCCATTCTAACTTTATCTGCTAGACTAAACACATTATGTATTTTAATTACTCTCATAAGAAATGTTCTTCTTTTCCTCTTAATGTCCTAATGACTCCTATTTCCTCTATTCTCCTGTCACAGGTTAACTGTTGAAACTTAAGACTGATTTTGGGTCAGTGGGACAGTAAACAGTATAGCAAATGTTGTCCTGATGCTACTTGTGACAATGGCGTTTATGTTTCTTTTTCCTGGCATGAAAGACCTCTCCTTCCTTTCCCTCTACATCCTAAGTCTTGAATATTGCCATTGAAATATTCATCCAGATCTTTTCTATCTAATCATTTCCAACCAATGAGCCTATACCTTGGAGCAAGTGATTTAGTTACACAGCTATAACAGTGGTAATGATGGCTATAAGTTTTGTCTAGAGACAAGGAAATGATCTAGGATCTGTGAGATTTTTCATAAAGTGAATTAAGAGAAGCTGCAGCCTCAAAAGCTGATTCAAAATCACAAGTTAGTTAACCTGAGTTAAACAAGAATTTCACCCTCATGAGTGTGTGACTAAAGCTTGTTACTGCTAAATTTCACCCTTTTTCTGCTACTCCTTGTAATCACCTGGTGGGAAAGTCTGTATTAGTGAAATCCTTAGATCTGTCACCTGCAGCTTTAAGAGACGCTTTCAGGTGATTAATGACTATTGGAAATAAAACAGTCTCAAGACTTATCCTTGAAGATGCTCTGTGGAAGAATAAGAATGCCAGCTCTCATTTCTCCCCTCACACCCCCAGTTATAATCAAGTGCCCACATAAAAGTTAATTAAATCTCTATTTACTCTGTTATAACTAGCATTCCTAATCCTTATTGTGGATCTTTTTTTTTTCTTGTGTGTGTGTGTGAAATCTAAATAGATCAGCTCACAAGTTTCCCTTAGCCATAAATTATTTGATAATGAAATGATGAGTTTTGTCTGTTATAACCTGATTCAGAAACATCTGCATGCATTTCAGTCTGTCCTGCAGCTTCTGTTCCATGCCTTCACATATCTTTTTATTCATGATTAATCTTTGTTGTGATACAGTTTTAGAGAGGTACAAAATTTGACAGAAATAGAACATAGTTCATTAATCCATTTACTTAGGGGTTTGATTGTTCTACTTTTTCATAGCTTTTCATAGCTTCAAATCTGCTCTTCAAATCTCTCTCACTGATCTCTGCAGTTTCCAGGAATACATTGGCACAACTGACTTGCGTTAAGCACCAAAGACTTAAAAGAGTTGTGTGATGTTATGAGATGAAAATTCTGCCATGCTGAACTGATGAATTATTCTAATAAAAGAAGCTCTTCTCATAGCACAGGTTTTTCACCACTGTGGATTCTTTAATTGGCAAGAGAATTTCAAGGACATAGCCTGATCACATTTACAAAAACCTTTCACTAAAGGTGTTTTTAATCTCAATTTCCCTATTTAATTCAGCACTTGTGTTGAAATTTATCATTGTTCTGGTTTTATTTTTCATGGATCTAATTGCAATGCCAGAAGAGCAGGGTTTAAATGGTCCTTTTTTGAATTAATAAATTAAAAAGATATACATAGATGTGTGAAAAATTCCTTTGGAACAGACATTTGCTTTCTTCAATAGGTTTACTGGAATAAAAAAAGAAATACGCGTAATTTTTTCTCATTCCATACTCACTACTGATTTTGAAGTATCAACAAACTTCAACTAAATGTAAAGTTAAAATTGCATTGTTAGGTTTATGCACTGAGTAAAAAGATTGTTTATCCCTGTGGACCAGGTGGTCTTGACATATACAAACTCCAACAAATGAATATACTGGTAAGTGAAGTGAAGCAAGAAAATTTAACAGCCAATGAGTAATAACTCAATATGAAGGTGCCTTGTAGTGTGTTCCAAAGTTTTTTACAGGTCAGGGGAAGAATAAGTTCCAAACTAGTGTTGCCATATCTTTCCAAGGGGATCACTTGAGACTCATCTAGTCCTGATCATCTAGTTCTGACCCCTTTCCGTGGGCAGAGATATCACCCACTAGGCCAGATTGCTCAAAATCTCATCCAGGCTGGCTTTGAACACTCTCAAGGATGTGATATCCACAACTTCTCTGGGCAACCTGTCCCAATGTCTCACCATCCTCACAGTGTAAAATTTCTTCCCAATCTAAACCTACCCTCTCTCTGTTTAAAGCCTTTCACCCTTGTCCTATAACTCCATGTCCTTGTGAAAAGTCAGCTCTCTTGCAGCTCTCTTCAGCTCTCTTGTAGCTCCTTTGGGTACTGGAAGCTGCAATAAGGTGTACCAAGAGCCTTCTCTGGGCTGAACAGACCAAACTCTCTCAGCCTGTCATCACAGGAGAGATGCTTCTGCCCTCAAATAATTTTTGTGGGCTCCTGAGGACTTGCTCCAGCAGGACCACATCCAACTTGTGTTACGGGTCCCAGAATTGGATGCATCAATCCAGGTGGAATCCCACAGGAGTGGAGTAGAGGGAAAAAAATCATCTCCCTTGACCTGCTGGCCACATTGCTTTTGATGCAGCCCAGGATATAGTTGGTTTTCTGTGTACAGTACCTTTCATCTGGTCTGGCTCAAATTCATGAAGTTCTCAAGCCTCAGAAGATTTCCCTGGATGGCATGCCTTCCCTCCAGTGTGTTGACTGCATCACACAGCTTTGATGTCATCAACAGCCTTGTGGGTGAATTCAATCCCATTATCCATGTTGCCAGCAATGATGTTAAACAGAGCCAGCCCCAACACCAATCCCTGAGGAACAGCACCCACCACTGATCTGCACTGGGGCACTGAGCTGTTATTGCAACTGACTGCAATCACCCAGCTAATTCCTTCTCAACAGAGGAGTCACCTGGAAGATCCCTGTCTCTGCAATTCAGGGACAAGGATGTTGTGTGTAGCTGTGCCAAATGCTTTGTACAAATTGAGGTAGATGCCCTTAGTTTCTCTCACTTTATTTACCAACACTCTATCTTCATCATAGAAGGATGCAAAATTTGTCAGGCATGATTTGCTCTTAATGAAGCCATGTTGTCCATTATCTGGGATCTGAAGGATCATTTACTAAAGTATAATTTGAAAGACTTTTCAAGAGGAGGAAATCATACTGGTGTTGGTACATCATGGGAAAGAAACCATATGTGGATGCAAGAAAGATGACATTACCTACTTCAATATCAGGCAATTAGAATGGTTGCCTGAACCTAGTTTCATACATGCATAAGTAAGTCACTTTTCTTGACTCATGCTTTGACCAGGTGCTTCTTCACAGGTGTTCTCTGTCCAATTTTTGTTTCCTGTGGGAGAGATATTAACCTCCTACTTAACCTCCTACTAGCTACAGTGCAGTTTTAATTAGTTGATAATCAAGTGATTTACTATAAATAGTGGCATTGTACTATAGCTCTGTCCTAAGGATCCAAACCTCACTATTAATCAGTTCACTGTGGTTTATAAAAGAGATAGGAGGATTCAGCAATGTTTCATAAAAATTGATAAGAAAAGAAAATTCTTTGTGCCTAATGTTCTCATTTATATCTTTCTGTGGCTTCATCTGTATTGCCTCAGTACTACTTCTATCTTTCTTTACATCTTTCTTTACATCTTCTGTTCCTCTTCATATCAGTGGGAGAAAAATAGGCTTGGGAGAGGGGGAAAATGGAATTTCACACATTTACATAAATTATAGCCCCAAGGAACCTTTTGTCTGACCAGAATCAATTAGGCCATAAAATACCCCCAGGGTGATCCCATCACTAAGGGCAGAAATCTCCAGTTGATCTTGGAGAATTTGTCTGAGGAAGATATTCAGCCCAGATGTGCCATAGTGAGGACATGGTTCTCTCTGTTAAGATCAGTCAAAGATATCTCATTGCATATTGGCACCTCTTTTAGTCTGCATATATCTAGTTACAAGCATGTGTGTTGTTTAAAGCCCAGAACCTCAATAGGTGTTGGTGACAATGCTAGAAATCTATTACTAAGAGATTTTATGTACTATACCTCATTGTAACTGAGTGGCATAGCTTACTGGTGAAGTTTTATCTTTTAATAGATAGGGACTTTCTAAAACCCTAAATGTTCTTAGAGATTTTTCCTCACCTCATTTTTTAAAAAAATATTTTCTGCCTCTGTATCAATGCTCTTGTGATGGTCTCACCAGGATTTTGTGTGCTTTTCTTCCATGTACTCTTGTTTATATCTCAAAAGATCATATTTTTTCTTCCCCATTATTTTTTTCCTGTTTTCAGGAAAAATGATACCTATCCTATGCCTTAGATGCTTTAATCATATTAAAATAATACAATCTGCAAGATGAAGACCTTCAGCTTGGATTCATTCCACCTCACTTTAGGCACCAGACCAACTTGCCTAGGGGTTCTTACTCCTCAGCTCCCTATACAGGCAATGAGCGTGTCTGTCTGCATCTGTTGGTTATAGATGAAAAATAGGCTCCAATTTAGATATCTCACTTTAATGTTCAAATGATGTAAGGAGATGCAGGAGAATAGTCTATAATCCTAGTTTCCATGAAAAAAACCCAGCCTCCTGGGCAGGATGTACTAACCTTTCCTAGAAACTGAGCAACATCTCATTTCTTTACCTTCCCTGTAAACTAATGTGACCCAGTAGTATATTCACACATCCAAATGCATTTGGCATGTGAGAAAAGAAGAGAAAATGGATTTTAAAACCAGCTTTTAACAAAAAGCACAAACTCTTTTATAAACTTTGGACATTTCTTTTGAAGATCAGCTTGAAACAATAAGGGAGAATAGGGAGGGGAAATCACTGAGAGGTATTGGAGCAGTACAGTACTGCAGGAGCACATCATAGGTTTTGGCTATCTGTACCAAACAAAGTCCAATATCTCACCTAGCAGAATGCTGTAATGAAACTGGTAAAATGAAATTTAAAAATAAAAGAGAAAATGCCAATGTGCTTGTCATTAAATCTCCTTCTGAGCTATAATCCATCCTTGACTTTTCCTTTGTTATATTTTTCTCTTTGTGGATACAAGCCAGAAAAAACATAGCTGTGCAGGCTGAAAAGGGGGATAACAAATAGTGCTTGTGTGTTCTTGGGTGAGATGGATGAGAGGTGGCAGAACAGGGCTTCATTTGGAAAAAATCCTGCATGCAGAGTCTGACTTTCACATTGTGTGTGCAGGACTTGGTTTCTACAGTGCCATTTTTTTTCATGGGAGTTGGCAGAATCAGAAACCAGTTCTGGGCCATTGCCTGAGTTGGACAAAACACAGGAAATATTGGTGTTTTAACACTGGCTTGCAAAACACTTGTGATACCTGCTTTATTAAGTCTCTCTGAGAGACAAAGATAATAGGAAGTTTGCAATATAGCTCTGACTTGAGTCTTGTAATTTCTGCTTCCACATTTGACATGCTCTAGGTACGTTACATGGATTAGACTTTTGAAGGTAACAGGGTTATTTTGGGGGCTCAGCTGGAACTGGGGTTTGAAGTAAAGTCCCCAAATTCCTGCACACAAAATTTAGTGTGTTTGTCAGTGTCTTCTCCCATAAAATGAAATTGATGGCAGTTCCTTCAGAGAGAGCTGAAGAACTCATCTGTACATTCATGCTGGAAATTGATGGCCAATTTAAGAATTATGGTTTGGCTACACATGTTGCACTCTTACAGGTCAGCTATGTGCAGTGCTACATCCATGAAGCATGATACTAGGTAAAAATTGATGTGCTTTTATCCTGAGTGCCTCAGAAATGCTTGCAGAGGATTTGCCATTAAAGTGCAACCAGTTTTCTTTCTGAAGATCATAAAAATCCCAGAGAAACTGAACATTTTTCAGTGTGAAATTCAGGATTCTTATGATATTTCATTTCTTAGAATTTCTTGTATCCAGTAAAGTTATGCAAGGTCTTGAATTTGGTCTTTCCTTGGATGTGCCTATATTAGTAAAACAAACCACGCCCGGAACATTCCCTGAACACAGGAACTTTATCATTTCTAGTGTTCCTCAGAGCAGTCTGGGACAGGCGTTCAGCCCGTGCCTACCAGCACTATCCTGAGCAATGCCCAGGAATGCTGAGATTTAAGACAGGATTATTCCCAGCAGTTTGCTTGTAGCCATCCTGATGGATGGATGTGGAACAGTCCATGCCAGTTGGCTCTTGAGCTGGAACACATTCCAGGGTACATTTAATGTATAAAATGTTACAGGTGTAGCCTGAAGGTCTGGGATCTTGCATGTTCTGCAAGTATCATAAAATGTCATGGAAGCTGACATATTTTCTGACATACTCTTCTATCACTTAACCCTTCAGTTTCTTAAACCCTGTTTAAAATGACTATGTTTCTCTCTCTCTATTTTATATATATATATATATACATATATATATGTGTGTGTGTGTGTACATAAATATAAAAATCAGAATTATAGAATGATTTGGGTTGGAAGGGACCTCAAAGATCATCTGTCCTTGAACACTTCCAGGGATGGGGCAGCCATAGCTTCTCTGGGCAATCTGTTCCAGTGCCTCACCATCCTTACAGTAAAGAATTTCTTCCCAGTATCTAATCCAAACCTGCTGTCTTTCAGTTTGAAACCATTCCCCCTTTCCTATCACTAAGTACCATTGTAAAAAGCGCCTCTTTAGCTCCTTTGAAGTCACTTTGTAGACACAAAGATGCTCTAAGGTCTCTCCAGAGTCTTCTCTGAACAGCTCAAGTTCTCTTGGCTTGTCTTCATAGGAGAGGTGCTCCAGCCATTATGTGTGTATATAGATATGCTTTATTTTTTCCTAACTAAAAATAAATGCTTGAGCTAACAGACTTTCCCTTTTAGAGAGAGTCACAGATTTATATGGACCAATAATTGACTAACTTTCTGTGAGGCTATGCCAAGATCTAATTGGGAGCTATTTTGTTTCCAGTCTATGGGGTCAATTTCCTACATTTATGAGTGACTCTTCTATGAGATGCTGTCAGCAACAAAAGAAAGTCAGATAAAAGAATCAGCTTCCCCATAAAATTTGCAAATATTACTGATCAAGATCCCAATTTAGAAAACCAGGGAGAAAAAAAAATCAGTTGTGTTTCCCAACCAATGCTCTCCATCACAAAGGACTGCCTGATACATATAATGAAGAAATTGAATCCCTTTGTTCCTAGATAATCAAAAAAATTTCTTTGACAATAGTTATGAACTTCTTTTTCAGCCTTTCACACAAATAGCTTTTGGGTTAGTGTTGTTTTCATGCCTCCATTCTCCCTGCTTTCCCCCAGACCATTTATTCTGCAGCATCCTGGGAGGACTTCTAGTGACATCATTATTGCTTCTTTCATTACCACTGTCCCCAAAACATGGGTCAGAATCAGTAACATAAATAGTCCCAAGGGGAGCAGTGACAGGGGACAGAGGTTGGATGTGGTGGACAAGGTTGCTTCATCCCCCAGCACATGACACAGGGCTGTAGACCTGCAACAGACTTAAAGCTCCTACTCACCTGTGACAGATTATCCAGATGTTTGAGCTTAGTGGCAGAATGATGGCCTGAAATGAAAGCAGTGCAGAAATGAAACAGTTCAGTGTTTGAGTACCTTTGTTTTTTGGGGTGCTTATGTTACCTGTACTTACCTCCATTTGTTTTTCCTCTTCATCACTGCTATCATCACATTAATGTGTTTTAACTTAATTATCTCTTCATTCAAGACCCAGGAGTTTTATTTGCACTGGATATTTTACGATTTTAATCTTAGCTCAGGCAAGAAGCTTTCCTGCATGTTTTCCTGCTGAGTTTTTGCTAAAGCATTAGAGATTCAGCCTGCACACAGACAGGGCATGCATTGCCTCTCTCTGTTATTGTTCTGTTGTTACCAACACAAATTTGTCTCACCCCCCAACTGACTTGCTTCCATTGCAGTGCTCGCAATTCCCTTGACATGATTTTGCTTCAGAGAAAGATCCTTATATAGGGATATAGGGGCTCAACTCATGGGTATTTAACAAAATGACTTCCTTTTTTTCTGTTGTCTCCCCATATTTGTTAAAACATACAATATTTCCCTTCATAAAGAAACAGCCTTTCCTCCCAGTTTCTTTTCAGTAACAGCCCCACAGTGGGAGTTAAGATTGAAAAGGCAGATTGACCATCTTGCTGTTATGCAGCTGAACCATGCATGCTTAATGCATGTACCCCATAAGCCACAGATGTTAATTCTTCTAAAATAGATTGATATTGGAGTTGTCTTTTTTATTTTTTCTCAGCCTTTATTAAAACTATTGTTAATATTGATATTGGAGTTGTCTTTTAAAAATTTTTTCTCAGCCTTTATTAAAACTATTGTTAATATTGATATTGGAGTTGTCTTTTTAAATTTTTTTCTCAGCCTTTATTAAAACTATTGTTAATAAAATATTGCTATGACTGGAAGAATACAACAGAAAAAAAAAATCTACCTCTCCAAACTTCAGATGTTCTGGTTTGTGCACATACCTATTTTGTTAGCAAATGGAAATATCCACAAGGAGCTAATTTTTTTTCTTTGTTTTACTTTCAACTCTTTCCCTCTTACTAATCAGATGAAGTTGAAAAAACCTGGATCAAGATTATTCTTCCTGTAAACCTCAGCCTCATGTCAGTGTGATAGACTCTCCTGGCTCACATACAACCTTTCAAGTGCTGTCTAAGAGTAGAGAACGTGGCTGCATCCTATGGTGTGGTGTGGGCCTTCTGCACTCTGCTGTGAAGCAGCACACAGAGCTTTTGCTTTTGCCTATGAAACCTGTTAGACAATCAGTGAAAATAATCTGGGTGATTAAGCAGGCAACTATTATTTATCAGTATAGGGAAAGGCTTCCACTTAGTTTTGGGTGGAGGCTCAATTTGTTGTAGCTCTATGTAATATACCTGTTTTAGATTTCAGAGGGTTATCATGTGCCTTTGCTAGTACATAACTACTGCTCCTCAATGTTTTATAATGGCCTAGACAAGTATGGTGCTTTTATTATAAAAGACTGTCCAAACTTAAACTTAATTGCAAAGCTATCTTAACTCCTTCATTGTCCCATCACCATAGCATTTGACATTGTTGGGAAACTGTCAGTATCTCACAGCTTGTTGCCATCTCTGTAGCCTGGTGAAAAAGTTACTGGATTGAGATCAGAACATGAATAGAAACCTCATTTTCCTTGGAAACTGTGAAAAAAAAAAAAAATCAGTATGGATTCACCATTTTGATCTGAAAGTTAAGGAGAAAGGAGTATTAGCTTTCTCTGTGCAGTTTGGCACAGACGTCCAGACCTGCTGGGATTCATTCCCTAAGCTCTTTTAGCAGCAGTTTTGAACTGTTGCTGTCTGAGATTGTTCTCACCTGCACTCAAAGCTGGTTGGTTTAGCTCGATTCACTTGGCTGGCATGAATGGGTCATGTGTTCACAAATAAGCAGTCCCTGCCTCAGGCTGCTTGCTTTAAGCTTATGTTAAGAGAAAAATAAATCAGAGTAATACAAAATTCTTGCTTGCCTCTGTCCTCCTTTTATTCAAAATCAGGGGCTACTTTCCCTTGCACTTACGTAGGCCTGCATTTAAGAGCTCAAATAGTTCTGCTGACTGCACTCAGCTACTCATATGGTTAAAGTTATGCCTGTGCCCAGGACCTCGCTGATTTGTGGCCTAAGGTCACATCTATTAAAGCACATAACATAACACTAAAACCTCTCCTACTTATCCAAGCCCTGTTAATCTAAACTACTTTCATGTCTGTTCCATTTGGCTAATCAAGGCTTTGGTAGAGTTGCTCTGTAAGGATAAATACCAAAATCGGCTGCAGTCTGCGCTCGACAAAGTACTTCTGGCTCCCAGAACCTTTAATGAGAGCCCCAAGTGTGGATCTGAGGTTGGAATTTGGCTCTAATGAAAGGTGAATTTTTCAAGACTTCTGTGAAGCGCTTCACAAAATGAGGGGTCTCAGTTTTTATACCCGCACATCACATTGTGCTTACAGTTACCTTTGGCTGAACGATTCCTGGAATTTCTTGCTATGACATCCAAAAAAATGACACATTGAATTGCATATCAGCTGTATACACAAGAAAAGATTGTTCTGTAGGATAACACATTGAAAATGCTGCTTGGATTATCCTTTATGTCTCAATTGCAATTTAGCTTTATTTTTCTCAAACTCTTCTCTTGTGCGTGTTCATTTGGTTTTTTTAGTAACCTTGGGGACATGAGCATGTCTAGCTTTCTAGATTACTTTGTTGTGGAAAAAAGGAATGACAGCCAATTGTTTAAGAAAAATAGTTTTCCTGTCAAGGAATGATTTTTTCATTGACAATGAAATCTTGATAGATACTTATAGATAGTATAAAATATATTTAGCTCTTGCACTATGAGAAAAACGACAGTTAAAGAAGTGTTCAGTCTGCTGATTTACAAACAAGGTGTGCTCAGATCTGGGACTATGCTGAGAAGATGCTGGTAGTGAGAAAAAAATCTTGTACTTGTGGTTCAAAAGCACCTTTTTGCATTCAGTAGCTGCATATATTTTCAGTAGTCATATTCTGAGATCTGAAGGAGCTGAAACAGCACTAACAGACAGGGCCTCCCTCCTGCAAAGCCATTTCTTAGAATATAAATTAAGAGAATTGTCTAGGATGAATGGAGTGAATTCCTCCCTGGACAGATTTATCTCTTCACATGGACATCAGAAAGGAGATCAGTGGCTAGTTTAGACTAGGCATATAACTTTAAAGGGTCTAAAATTAATGGGGTAAATCACAGCCAGGGTGTCTGGCTGTGTGCTGGACCTGGTTTCTGAGAGCTGAGGGTCTTCAACACCTGAAGGAGAAATACTCAGGGAATTATTGCAGTTGAAATCTTAAACCAGCTTCAGGCTGCCAAGCTTGGGGAAATAGGTGGGCATAGATACCTAAATCTCAGTAATTGTTTCAGTTCTCATAGAGTTGTTATGCCAGACAGTCTTCTTGATGCTGCTTGCCAGCCTGGTGTGTCCCCATTCAGACCAGTACCCCCCTGACTGTAGCATGGACTTACAGGAGTGCTTCTATAGGATCAATGTCTGTCTAGCCCCTACCCACCAAGGGGGGAGGTCTTGAAGTCCTAGCTGTCTGTTGACTCATCTTTGGGAGAAGGATGAGACCACTTTCGCTGCAGTTTCTCCTGAACCAGGCACTTCTTGGAGAAGCAGGTTACTCTTTGGAAGTTTTGAATGAAGAGTCAGTGAGCCATGCCCCTGTTTCCATCTCTTCCTCATGTAGGACCAGGTGCATGGAATCCCACTGTAGCCTGAGATCCATGGGTGAAGATAAGTTCCAACAGTGCACGGATGAGCAATTCTGAAGCTCCAGAGAAAGCCCATTATTTCTGCTAAAGTTTGTTTCCTAACTTAACTCTTTCTGAGTGAGGAGTCTGCTTTTTAGATCCAGTGGATGTTGCTGTTAAGAGTGTAGTTTAGCTGCAAGTCTAAAAAGTTTTTATAAACTGGACCTAATATTTTCAAGGATTCAGGCAAGATACAATTACTACCACATTTTGGCACTTGATCGCTGCTGAGGCTTTTAAAAATTGAAATAATTGAAAGAATGACATTTAGTCTCAGTCTTTTTGTGTTTAAATTGCTCTGTTAATTTCTCAGTGAGATAGTATTTCTTGTTTCAATAGGAGCATGCCTTAACCATATGATATGATCTGGTTTCTCAGTAGGAATTATTTTTCAGATTTTTTTTTATGAGTCCAGGGTGGCAGAGGGATTTAAGCCTCTAATTTGAAATGCAAGCTAAGTGTATAAGTACTGTTGGTAATCTGGGCAAGAGTAAATATTTAATTGGTTTTGTAGCAAGCTCCGTTTAGATCATAAGTATTCAGGGAGAATATTTTCTTGTTTTAATGGAAATTTTATGGGAGAAACATTTTATTACTAGGAAAGGTTTCCTATCTGACACAGATTTTGGTTTAGAATCAAATAAAGCTTAATAATGTGTATCCATTTTTGACGCTTAAATCCCACATTCATCCTTTTTCAGTGAAGGTAAAAGTTATTAATTCTTTAAATGTACAGGTTCTTCAGTCTTTGGAAAGAGAGTAAGATAATAATTTAATAGATTTGTTTTTTGTCTTCAATACTAGCACAACCTTCTTCCCCTTCCAAATTCTTCCTGTCATCATAGCAATTCAGTGCTGCTGATTTAGTGAATTGGATTGAGGGAGACAAGCAATCCAGCATGTCAAATTTGAACTCTGACCTTCCCTTTGCATTGTTGCACAACTTAGTTTTACTAATCAAAAAACAATTGGCCTCCTCCTCTTTTCTCAAATGAGCAAAAATTTGAAATATAGAGGGACAAAGAGGTTTTTGAAATGATCAGGAAAAGACACCTGTACATTTTTCTGGTTTGGCTCTGTGTTAAGTATTTCTTATGGATCTGAAATCTGATATTATTTCCATTATTCTTCCAATATCAAGATAGGACAAAATTCCTTAAGATTCCTATTATGCTTAAACACTGGAACATGTCCGAGCACATGACTTCTCATATGCTGTCCTCATCAGTACTTGAGCTCTTGACATGTGAATCGTGATAAATTGAGATGGACAAGACATCAAGTGCATTTTAGCTCTACAGCAGCTAAATTCACAGGGACTTCCAGTACACTTGTACGCGTCGTGAAAGACCACGATGGTCATGCTTGAGCTGTGGCGTGTTCAGTGCTTGCTCCTATTACATTAGGTCATACAGTGGGAAAAGGTACAAAAATAACAAACTTGTTAGTCTGCTAATTACAGGCTTGTTAAGTGATATTCCATTTCTGGTGTTTCTTTTTCCTCTCCATTGCTCTGATTAATGGCTACTCAAAACAAGTACAAAAAAGCCTCCTGTAAAAAAAAATAAAATCGCATTGCATCTGAAGAATCTTTTACTAGATTTTCTAATTCAAACCATGCATTTGAATATGTAGCTACAGAACTGAAAACACCACTGCTATATCCCATTGGATTTATTCATTCAAATGACATCCAAATTTTGAGAAAAATCAACAGTTTATTTGTAACTTAAGAGTGCTCTGAATGTGGTGTTTCTAACTGAAAATTCTGGTTTTTATGTTCTTCTAGAACAGGAATTGCCTGTGTAGTTACAACCTTTCCCTTCTTTGTGTTTTGTGATAGAAACCTGAATTTCAATGAAAAGTTTCCCATGGACTTTGAGGACTTCCGGATAAACCCAAAGCAGTAGGAATTCTCAAACCTCCTCTTTCAGTGGAAAAAATAATTTTGTTTAGTAGTTCATTAGGGAGGACTTTTGTGAAATGAATTTTGTTCTCTCTTTGCCTCAGGTGAATTTGTAAGAAGATTTTGATAGCAAGTACTTATTAAGCAACCTTTATTACTATTTGATATGGACACCCTCATGTAGAATAAGACAATTTTGTTTTAATCTATTTCAGTCATTGTTTCAATATTACTGTATTTCAAAAAAGTACCACCCAGGAACATTGCCGAGTCTTCAGGGATCTTCTCAGCTAGACCAGCTGGAACTCAGGTAGCATTCTTACAAATAAGTTGTCACAAAAATTGCCCACAGTTATGCTCTACAACATTTTGAGCATCCTGTGTGGTACATTTTCTACAGTGGGTGGGAGAATGCCTCCTTCCCCCTCTGTGGCAACTCTGCCATGCCCTGACTGTGGGCATCCTGCTAAGAGCCATTTCACTGAAAGCCAGGATTTCACAGGTGCACCCAGGGATGCATTCCCTTCTAAGGGTGGTGAGGCACTGGAGCAGGTTGTCTGGAGAAGCTATGGATGCCCCATCCCTGGAAATGTTCAAGGCCAGGCTGGATGAAGCTTTGAGCAACCTGGTCTAGTGGTAGGTGCCCCTCCCCATGGAGCTTGGAACAAGATGATCTTTAAAGTCCCTTCAAACTCAAGCTATGCTATGACTATATGAAAAATCTTGAGTGTTTTAAAAGCTAGAAGGATTTTCCTGCAGAATGGATTTTGTATTGGAGTACAAATCAAACCTTTTGCTATTTTCCTTTCAAAAAACAATTATATCACTAAAATGAAATAGAAGAATTTAATTAAAAATGGCCCTAGTTCTGTGTTGTGAAATTTTTTACTCCCAGATGTGGTCTCTGAGCAGATCAGTGCATGATGTCCTTGCAAATCATATAGGTTGCACCTCACGTAATTCATTGAGGTGTTTCTGAAATATAAAGAAGAAAAATCTGCCGGTTGAAATTTGCTGTGCAAAGATTATTACTCGTTGAAAAAGAAAAAATATTACTCTTTGAAACACAGACAAGTGGCATTGTGGGAAGGCATAACACTGAACAATTGAAAATAAAAATAAAGGAGAGCTCCAGAACTAACCAGAGCAACTGCAAAGACTTCAGCCAGCAGCCTCTCTCCAGCTATGCTGTTCAAACATGTCTGCAGTTTAACGAGCCTTTTACCCCTTGTAACTTTACCATTCCATGAAAAATGACTCACAGATGAAATTCATCAGTTTGACATGGAAGGATGCCATTTATGGGCAGAAAATATATATTTTTTTAATCTGGGAATAAAATTTTCTATTACTTTTGCCACTGCAACTTGCAACTTTGAAGCTGTGGTGCCCAAGGCTTTTGTCACCCAGTAAAGTCCATCGATTTCAAGTCAATTAATTATTTCCTCAAAAGTTTTTAGCTATAATCAAACTGTGCCTGTGAAGATGGAGAGCCATGTCCTCACATCCAACTTCAGTCACTTATTTGTAGCTCATGGTGGGAGACTTTGCTTAGATCTAGTGTCCACTCCATTGACTGTTGTTGGTGTCTGAGTGTGTGGACAGCCTGTCCCTTTCCTACATGGATATGGGGTGATGAGAGGGATTCCTCACACCATGAGCAGAAAACAAATGGATCGAGGGGGGAAGATATTGAAAGCTGTGCTCTGCTTTAAATGAGGAACAACACCATTTCAACATGAAGAGTGGGTCTAATCCACCATCTTTTTTCCTTGAAAATTAAAATAGTGGTTTTCTGCCTTCCTTTTTCTTTGCCATGGGCATATGCAAGAAGATGTGATAATTAACTGAAGTATTCTTAACAGTTTACTTTTCATTAGAACCCCTTCATCTCTTAATTATTCATTTTAACTAGCTTCTGTCTACTTTTTATGTAGTTCCTCATGTTATTTATATTTTAAAGGCCCTTCATTAGGCTTTTTGCACACGGTGTACAAGATTTTATATCCTTGCTTAACCAAACTGGCCTTTGTTGCCCTTTTCTGTGTTTAGATTATAACCAGGATGAATTTCACTTGTGGTCTCTCCAGCTGTTTTTTAAGTAGTTCCCACTTTTCTGCAGCAGATTTCCTCCACATTATAAGATTCCAATCCAAATTCCATAGGGTATTTTGCCTTCTCTTTAAATCAGCTCCCCTTCATGTTTCTTTTCCACGGGTCCTAGCTCGTATGAATCCTACAAATGCAGTGTTATAATTAGAACTATGTGAACACAGTACTTCTATTTCTCAGAGGTTCCTGCAAACATTTGCTTTGGGTTTCATCCATATGAGCTCCCATTCCTTGGTAATTTTGACTTTGAATTTCATATGTGAAAAACTAAACATCACTGAGGTCAAACTCAGCCCCAGTGAATCAATGTTAGGAAGCCCAGGAAAAAACCCCAACAGAAAACCCCCCAAATCCCATGAAATTTTACATTCTTTGGGGTAGGATCTGCAGAGCTTAAATGTCAACATCAGTAGTTACCTGTCCATACTGAAACTTTAAACCTCGAAAATCAGTGCTTGACTTCTCAGATATAAACAGTGAAAGGGTTATATATATATAAAATATTTATATCATGTATATAATAATGTTTATGTTATATCTATAAATCGTGAGGCCCTATCTTACAGGGGTTCATGGCTCATTGTTTCAGCCTGGAGCAGAGTACCTGGGCTCACCTTCCTGTCTCGACAGGCAGGCTGAGAGCTCCCTCTCCTGTTTCCATCTGGATGAGGCTGGGCCCCCGTGACCCCCACATCTGGCCAGATGGGTTCTCCTGGTATCAGACCCAACTCAGTGTGTATGTTTTCCAGGTTAAATCTGGGGCAGCCTCGAGATACCTGCCTTTCACAACAAGAAACTATTCCACTCTCTTATTTTTGTATTGATTTTATTTCTGTCTCCAGTTATATAGTAAACTCTGTTCAGTGAGACAACCCAAAATGCCTAACACCAAACTATGCAGTATTTCTTATAAAGGTCTTTCAGCGTAGAGTAGGAACATTGAAAGATCTTATTTTCCCATTTAATTTAGGTGCTTCTGCTTTTTTCAAAAACAATTACCAAAAAAAAAAAAAATCAAAGAAAAAGAAATTTGAGCTTTAAACTATTTAATTATTTATTATTTTATACCTCTTTGTAGGAAGAAAGAATGAAAACAGACATGCAAAGTGAGGGAAATAATAATGTTTGCACTGAAATCACTAAATGTTGTGCACTGCTCTATCTTAAGGGAGGTGGTCATTTTGCTATGGTCCTTCACTTTAATAGTTACATGTGCATTAAAATTCTAACTTGTCAAAATTGATTTACAATATGTTAATGCATTTTCCACTATTCCTTGAATCTATTTCTTGGATTTATTCCCATATCTATTCTCTGAATCACAAAACTATGCTCTTTTTTTTGGTGAAGCATCCCGGTTGTAAAGGACACAAAAATTACACCATTAATCTTACAATTATCAGTCTCTTATTCTTACTGTGTGGACAAGCCTACAGATGGAATGTCATCTCCTCACTCCTGAGTTTGGCAATTGCTGTGAGTTACTGCCCAGGCACCCAACATCGTTTGTGGTCACTGTGTGTTGGATCTGGAACTGCTTAAAAAGGTTGGAATCGACTTAAAGCTTCATGTTGGTTGCTTTAGGAAGAGGGTAGCAAAAGGGCAGGAGAGCTTTAATTTATCTAGTGAGTATTGTTGACATTTTTTGTGTTAACAACGTTAGGAAGTTGCTGACAGTTTGTTTTCTTTATTTTTTCTTGTTTTGCTTAGAATTCTTCAATGGGAACAGAGCTTTTCATGCAGAATGAAAGCAAATTGCAAGTCACAACAGAGTATAAGAGAAGGTGGAATTTTCCTTTCCAGACGTGGCATTTGCTGGAAACCATAAAAATGAAATAACAAATTACAGAATGGAGATAATAGCATTTTAGAAAGCCACATTAAATTAGAACAGTTGAAGGCAAATTCTTTGCAGCCGCTAGCACTAAATTATGGATAGAAAGCCAAGAGGATTCTTAAAGATCTCTTTCTTAATTAATTTAACATTTTCCTTGTTGGCCTGCAGATCTGCCAGTGTGAATAGCGTGTGTCTTCCCCATGGGCTACAGCTGTCTGGTCTGTTCAGCTCTGGAAGCCGTGGGATGGTTTTCCTGCCCGGGACAGGTTGGGATGGGGAGGGAGGCAGGGGCGGTGGGAGCCCACTGGAGGGCAACCGAGCTCCGTGTGTGACCCCCCGCTTCTGCCTGACCCTTTGGAAAGGGATTTCATCTGAACTCTTAACAACAGTTTACATTTCCATGTCCGTATTAGATCTGGGGTTTCATAAAGCCAGGCCAGCACTATATGTTTTTGCTCTCTCAAATATTACATCGTCTATTTATACTGTGTGTTTTTGTAGCCCATGATGTAATATGACAAAATTTCAGCCATGTGCATCACACATGTAAGTCCGAGCACAGCTGGGTTGTGTAGCATGGCTGAGGTAATGTCAAGAAATTTCATATTATATTTAAAATGACACCTGTAAAAATAATCTTCAATTTGTAATTTAAATACTGTAATACTCAATTATGTGAACTGACAGGAAGTGTCCCAGCGGTCTTGGAAAATAACATTCTTTTATCCATCGAACCTTTGATGCATTTTTGAACAGCCTTAATGGAAGTTCAGATCATGACCTTCTGCTTTGAGAGAACACAGTCACAGAGGAATAAAATCTTCTCCTGCAGCAAGGTGAAGTCTTCTCTCTGCATATATTTTTGCTTGGAATGAAATGTCAGCTGTGCTCATTTCATCATTATCCAAGCCCAAGGAGAGCTCAAAACTGCAAATCTAGTCTAATTTCTAGTTGTGTGCCTTGTTTATGGCAGCACATGCATGTCATCTGTAAATTTATATCCTGCTTTACTCCTAATGAGAGGCTTCGAAGGTTTTCCTGCAGTCTGCCTCAGTAGCAATCAGAGTCTATTAATATGACTTGGCCATTGAAAAAGCTCAGGAGTCTTCCAGATGCAGGAATAAGAAATCTACTGAGCTGCTTCTTAAGTGTGTCTCCTTTGCTTATTTGGGGGTGGGGGAGTTGTGGGAGAACGACAAGATGTGGGCTTTGTGCAAGTAGGTTATGAATGTGACAGCTCTGGGACTTCCCCCACTGTAAATTACACCTTCTTCCCTAATTCTGTGGCATTTCCCTTATCCAAGTGCTGTTTCTTAAGCCTCTTGTGAGCCTTAATAGCCACCCCCCAACTTGTACCTGTTACTGGCTTCTGCAAAATCTAAGAGATTTCTCTTATGTCCTTTTCCATCATGTACTTCTGAAATACTGAATGTGACTTCCAGAGAGTTGTGCTTTGTGCCACTTAAATAAACTCTGTTCTTTCAATTCAACTCTGGTAACCTGATACTGCACAATAAATGCTAATAAGTTTCCTGCAGAGTAGTGCTCTTAAGACAGCTTATTTTTCATCCCTCCTTTCATGTTGTTCCCTTATTGATGACTCAGTCCATACCACAAGTGTTCTTAAAGAAGATAAAATGTAAATAACAGTGGAAGATGCTGGTCTGATAAGGCACTCAGAAGGACACAGGAAATGCTTCTTAAAGAACATTTTTTTCTACACCCAAAGTTGCCCCTTTCAAGTTGCAGTTAATGCCTATTACTCTTTGTAGGCCATCAAGGACAAAATGCTGCATTAAATAATTAACAACAGCAAATTAATGCTTTGGTCTATTGCAAATCAAGGACATATGCCTTTACTGACCACCTTGTAGGCTGGACAGAGGTTTGTTTTCTATTGATAAAAATCTTTCCTAATTCTTTGTGGGTGAAACTCACCTGCAGTATTACATCAGAGAAGGCCTGAATGGCTCCTGTGGATAGGTATATGGGGAATCAGGAGCAAAAAGTGCGGGAGGGCTTTGTGTGACAGGAAGAAACTCTGCCAAGTGTGAAACAAATGTGCAGTAGCTGCCTGCCATGACTGCACGTGCAAGAGATGTCAAACCCTCGTGTCCCCTTGCCCTGTCCAGAGAAGGGTGGCCTGTTACTGAGGGCAACCAAGGGTACCATTGCCCATATCACAAGCCTTCTCCTTTCCTCTTCTATAGCTCCCATGTGCTGAGTTTCCTTCCTTGGACATTGCTCTGGTGGTTAGGGGAACCCCTGCATCCCAGGAAGATCCTCTCCCTGCCTGTTGTGTGGAGCAGCCTGTGGAGGGGAAGAGATAGCCTGGAGGGCCACCTGCATTGGGGGCGAGGTGGGTGCAGGGCAGGGAGGGCTGCTCTCTGGGACAGGCAGCAGTGTCAGCCGGGTCTGCAGGAAACATTGAGGTGTTAGCTGCTGTTACTGCAGGAGGCTGAGTGTGGCAGTGCTGTGGGGCCATGCCCAGGCAGGAGACAGAGCTCATAGGCAAAACAGTAGACAGTGCCTGCCTTGAAGAGTTCCCAACACTGATGCTTTAGGGCAAAGAACAACACAGCTGAGCCCCTTTTAATACTCGGTGAGGAAGGGGAGCACATCTTTCCCTGCTGCCTCACATGACAGACGACAGGAAGGAAGTGCTCTGCTCTTAAAAATTTGTTTCAGTCTCATGTTTTGAAAGACCAGGTCACTTCAAAGTCCCGCCATGAAATTACCACATGCCATCTGCTTGTTACAAATGTGCAAGGGAAATTATTGGTGCTTCTGCCTTGTTTCCGTGATCCAAAGTATGTATGTGCCAATTATATATTTTATTTTTAAACAGACTTGTTCAGTTGTCTCTCACCCTTCCAATGCTTCTTACACTGAATATCTTCTTGGGATGTCAGCTCTTGGGGTAGGAGACCACATGTGTCTGCACTGCTCTGCTCATCTCTTTGTTCAGATGTAAAAGGACCTCAGTGTCCATGACAAAACCCAGGGAGGGCAACTGTCAGGTTCCATGTGGTGCAAACGTGTTTTTTTGTTGAAGCAGGCTAAATCCAGTGGCTGATATTGTGCAGCTTTCCTAACAGTTGTAAGCCACAAAGCAGCTCAGGATAGGGGCCCTTGATGTGCTATTTCCAGAGCTGATGGCCTGGCAAGATTGTTGATTTGTTCTGCTGCGTATCTCAGACTACAGACTTTTACCCATATGCTCTATTAGCAATCTTCTTCAGACAGTTTTTAAATCCTCAGTCACTTCAACCATTGAATACCTCTCATTAGAGCTGGGAGGAGCAGGATTCAGTTCTTCCATCTGCTGTTGTCTCTTAAAATGTTGCTCATCTTGACAAAATTCAGGTGCCCAATCCAAGACAGTTATTCAGCTTTTGTCTATAGTCAATGCAAAGCTATCTGCAGGTCCAAAGGACATTTTTTCCCAGTCATTGAGACCTACAGTAGGACGGGTTGGAACATGATCATTTATCTCATTTTATTTTAGAGGGAGGTTGAACAAGAACATTGGATTAGATTGCTAACTTTTACAGCAGTAGGGTGGTATGACCTCTGCATTTAGACCCTTTGTGTCAGAGTGCTTTCTGTGAACACTGGATAATCATAAAACCTCTGAAGGGATCGTCCTACTAGGTTAATGGAGCATGATCTCAATCATAGCCTTAAAAATGCTTCCTTATAGAAACAGTAACTGATCTCAGTGGGGTTATTCCTGATTTATGTCAGTGTAAGAGAAGGACTAGTTCTCAGGTTTCCTATTGCATTCAAGCTAACTAATTTTTCATGTTCATACCAATCTGGGCCTGAGTGCTTTACTTATTTGTATGACGTTTACATTTATTTTTAACTAGTACTTGTTAAAAATAAACTTTTCATCAGTGAACAGTCCAGGGTGGACAGATGACTCACATGTGCTAGTGGGAATGGGATGAATCAGCAACACTGATTCATAGCACAGTCTTTCCTAGAGCTGCTGCATCTGGAGAGACTGGCCATGTTTTGGCGTGTTATGGTCCTGTCCCCAGCGTGACTGGCTTCCTCTGTCAGAACCATGGGGCTCACTGCATTGTGGAGTGCAGAGGAACCTATGCCAAGCCAGCACTGGATGTGTTTTTCACCTCTCCTGGTATCAATACATACTTCCCGCAGCAAATTGGCTTGTTCTGGCAACGCTGTCTCTGCACAAGGCCAACCCCAGCCCTGGAGCAGGTGGCTGAAGGTGTGAGGGCTCAGCTTCTGTCTTCGGCTGGGACGTCAGCTGGGCATGACCTTTGCTACTGCCCCTGTGTGTCACCTGAGATTGGCTGTGCCCAAGTGCATTGGAAATTTCTACCTCCATGCATTTCCCAGGAACTTCCAGGAGATTAAGCCCTCCAAAACATGATGTGGCCACAATGACAGAGATTACTGTACCCTAAAGTTATATTGAGTCTACAGATATATATATTTATGCCTTTCTTTTAACCCAACTATATGTTTTCAGACCTTAAAAGCTGCAAGACATTTTCTATACTTGTTATTGAGAGCAGATGTGCCCAATTCCAATCATATTCTACTGAAGAATGTCAGGGTTGTGAGAGGTCGAATGGTGAATGCCTTTCAATCTCAATTATTATTTCCTCCACTCAATTGCCGCAGCAGGGAGACTACAGTTGTTAGCAGAGACCTTAAAAATATTCAAATATTTTACAGATAGAACCTCTCTTATGCTCTTTCTTTTGCCTCCTTCTAGTCTTGAAAACTACACTGACTGTGCAGCTACTTCTTCCTGGGACTAGAGCTGATCCTTTGTCCAAATACTCTAACTAGGGCCACTGAGAACATGTTAACCTGCTTGAGAGTGTCATCTAACCCAGAAACCAAGTCCTTTTGGGGATGTGTGACCACATAGCCTGCCATCTGTCCTGCAGATGCAAGGCCTTTCTGACAGGAACTTGTCTTGCCTGTTGGCCTCCATCCACCTCTGTCTTTTCCCGAAAGGGGCTCTCCCAGGGGCCTTAAATGGAAGGTGCCAAAAGCAATTGCAAAATACTTTAAAATGCTCTTTTCTTTCTGAACTATGGATATGGCAGTAGCCAAAGTGGATGGGAAAAGTGCTGGAAAGGGAAAGGCACAGGAACCAGGTCTGTTCATAAACCCAGCTCAGGAATACAACCTCAGTTTCCGCTGTGTCCTCAGGAATGATTAAGGGATGGATTCAGATTTCTTGCATGCTCCATGGAAACAACCATGCTGAAGACCAAAAAAGTCCAATTTTAGATCTATGACATGTTCTTCCCTTTCCTTCTGGGGCCTTGAAAGGAGGATTATGGAAGAAGATGTGATTAATGCCCTCTCTCTGGGAGGAAGAAAACATGATTGTGCATTCTTTCCTATACCCGTCCATCATCCTCAGCGATGCTCATGGGGAAGCTTATTTCTCCACAGGCAACATTTGCAGAACTAATTTCCAAAAAAATAGGAGTGACTTTAAATAAAAAAACTCCATAATTTTGCAATTATTTGCAGTGATTTAATGTTTATTGATTTTCTCTGTCAGAAATACTTTTTCCTCTCTCTGCACAGCAGCTATATAATGTGACTGTTCAGTTTTTCCTGTGGTTTTTTTTGCACAGAAAACGTGTGGTGGGCAAAGCATAATCATGTTGTAAAGGCAGAGATTTGAGAGGTAATTGGGAGGTTTTAAAGAACATATGAGCTTTTTTACCACTTGTCCTTTCTCAGTCAGGCTCCCATCTCTGCTATGTTGCAAATGATGAATATTTCTTCCATTGATTTCCTGACTTTCTAATTAAAACATAAATGGCAAAGAATAAAGCTCAAAACCAACTTCAGTTTGGAAAGGAGATGCAATTAAATGAAATATCCTGGCTCAGGAATTTTGTCATGTTAAAGAGCACTAGTAGTCCTGAGGAACAGGGCAACCAACAGGCTTTAGTGCCTTGGGTGTTAGACCAGGCCTGCTTATGTTCTCTACAAATCAGCTGGTTTTAGGGGACTGCTAGAAAGCACCACTATTTAGAAGTGATGCCAAATCCAAAGTCATCAAATTCAGAATCTGATACTTCTATCCCTTCCTCCAAGTATTAAAGTCCCATACTGTGCTGTTCTCGGCATGCAAGGAGCCTTTACCTGAAAACACTGTGAGCTCACACAGCGTTGACAGAATGGTGAGTATCAATATTGGAAAGACAATAGCTTGGGAAGGGACCTAGAAAAGTGCTGTCCACTCCTCAGTTTATTCAGAAAGTAAGCTAGTGGGAAGCAGAGGAATTCTCTGCATCAAGGCCTCTGTATCATCTCACTGCAGGCTGGAGCAGACTTATCATCACTTACAATGTTGGAAGCTGGTTTCAGTTTCACTAATTAAAATTAAGACATACTCAATGAGTTTAAGACCTGGAAAGCCTTGGGACTAGCAAGGCTGCTCTGTCTTCTTGAGACAGTGAGTAGTACTGCCAGCTCCTCCCAGGCAA
Organism: Cettia cetti; assembly: GCA_013401135.1. Lineage (NCBI taxonomy): Eukaryota > Metazoa > Chordata > Aves > Passeriformes > Sylviidae > Cettia > Cettia cetti. The sequence goes on from VZUI01002448.1 coordinate 55,688, forward strand.
CTCCAGGGATGGTGAGGAAGCCCCCAAGGCTGCATTTGTAGCCGCAGTGGAGAGGGGTCACAGTTACTGAGAGGTGGACTCCTCCCTACAGCCAACATCCCTCCTTCTGCTGCCACAAACATTGCCAGCCCCATTTGCCACCCAACTATAGGGAATTTGGGACATCTGGGATTGGAAGTGAGCAGCCTCAGCAAAGCAAAGGCTTTGGCAGCAATGTTTTACTTAAATTGCTCATTGAGCAACATGTTTAATATATGTGTGCTGAGATCTCTTTTGTACCTAACAGCAGTGACAGCCCAGCTTCACCTCCCAGATGTGGTGGCCCTGAGTACGTCACAAAGCAGGAGGTGCTCTGATGGGGCAAGAACAGGGGCACTGAGCTACTAAGAAATGTGGGGTTGAGAAGCCTGTACCCACCTCTCAGGGCAGCTTGAAAGCAAAGCTCTCACCACATGGCTACTTTCTTTGATAGATGAAGGACTACCCTGGGAGCAATCTGAGATATACATTAGGCTCTCACACAAATCTGGGGAATCATTTCAGTTGGAGCAAAACTGAAGATTAAATATTATAGTTCACTGAAGGGGCTCTGAGTGGCAGTGAAAAAAACCAGAATACAGTTGCCTAAAACCTAAACAAAATTCAGAGCACAAAGTTTAATTAACCTTTTCTTCTAATACCTCAGGAAAAAGCCAAAATTGATGTGTTTGCTCTGCCAGCCTTTGGGAAACCTATAGGACAATTGTTCCTTTCTTAGTGTGAAGTGCACAGAGATATCAGGGGTGTGTCTTTATATGTTAATTTGTAGGGGTGGCTGTAAATTATTCAGGGCAATGTCAACAAGCAGCTGTGGTTTCAATAAGGCTCATCTCCATGAGATGCATGTTTAGTATGGGGTGATTTGTAACTGGGGTATTTGGTTCATACTTTTAAATAAAACATCAGAGAGCAGGAAGGGTTCATTGGTGAAAATATGCAGATTTTATTTCAAGAAAAATCTTCAAAATTTTTGTCACAAATCTGGGGGGTTGTCCACTTGCAAACATCACACAGATGCTTCACACCACTAGTTTCCCTCAGGGTGGGCTATGTGCCTCAGGCTTACAAGCCTCTGTGAGGCACCTACAGTGTCTGATGGAGCCTGGTGGCAACAGGAACTCTTTGGGATGATAGAGGCCCATTGAGTGGTTTGGCAGGCAGAAAGCAGCAGTGTTAGGGAGTCAGAATTCCATATTTTTACTGAAGTTTTATCCCCAGAGCCTCCTCAGTGTTAAAGCAATGGCCACCCAGCACAGGTTCCAGGGAAAGCTATGGTGGTGTCAGGAGAGCGCCAAACTGGGAGCTCCATAATGCATGGGTTAACTTCAAGGCAACATCACTACCCCATTGATCAGAATTAGTTTCTTTTATTCATTCTGTGTCAGAAGTGAATGTGTTGATGGATAGATTCCATATTTTCTCTCTCCAAAGTAAAAGGCCACTCGTGAAGGTTGCTTACAGCTACTGCTGGCCTCAGCAGGCCCCAGCAAGGTGAAAGGTCCTTGTTTCCCCAGAGGACTGACACATTAGGATGGCTTCATTTGATTAAAAGGGGATGTTGATCATTATGTTATGACCCAAATTTCTTTTTTTTTGGCAATCATTCAAAGTGTTCCCAGATGCCCATAAGGCTGTTGTTACCTGCAAATAAAATATATCTTTATAACAAGGACATTAATGTTAATGAACAATATCAAAATGTGCCATGTGCCTTTCCCAGGCCTTTTTTTTTGCCTTCTGATGGATTGAATGATGGAAGGGAAACATATGCTTTCCAGATTGAACCCAAAGAGTTCACTAATTCAGAGTCCATGCTTCTTCAAGCTGCAGCCAAGCAGAGAATAAATTGGATAGTATTTGTCATCCGCTTGGGATTAATTATTGAATTTTAGAGGTAAGTAGCTGCACCAGTGAAGGTTACCAGCTTGTTCTTTAACTTTTAGTTGGAGCATTGAAAGGACTGGGAAGGGTAGCTGGTTAAACACAACTTGGATATTTTTGTACAGTGTAAACTTCACAACAACAGAGGAGGTCAAATGTTCAGCTGATGAAATAGCATGTATGTATTCACTTTTGTTGAGGATTAGCTCAATTGTATTAAGAATAGGTACACCCTTCAGGTTAGCATTAAAGACCATTGACAGAGCAACAGGAAAAGCCTTTGGCTTTTTATAGTTAGTGCCACAGTTGACCTGGAATTTGTACTGTCTTGGAAAAAATGAGCATTGTTCCCTGAAGGACTTAGGTCAGCCTTGAGCTTTGGATTTTAAGAAAAGAATCTTCCATCTGTCAGACAGTACAGGGTTAGGACACTTGTCCCCAGGGTCTCCTTTGATTATGTGATGAAGTATTAAGGAAACTAGCTGATGACTTTGATAGGGAAAGAGCTAGATCTGAGCTTGAAAATCAGGCAGACTTTTGTTTCATTAAATACACATCTTAGCAGGAAGTTGAAAAGGTAAGGTCAAGAGAGGAGGGTTGTGCCAGGGGTGATGGTAAAAAGGTGATGGATTAAAAATATAGTCTGATTTAGACATTTTTGAGATGAAATGAAAAATGAGCACTTGAAAAACGAGTTAATTAATCATCACATCTTAACTATTCCTAGAGCATTTCCAGTGATCTACAAGGTAGCTTTTCATGTTTTCAGGAGCTGCAGAACACTATAACCCTTTGCTTATTTTATTTGCATTCTAGTGTTTGGTCCTTCAGGAATATTATTGTAGGAACAGGTGAGGTCAACTGAGACGCTGTGGAGGGTGCTAAGTTTCCAAACTTTTAGTAATTGTATCTGCTTCACCATTTTTCTTGAGGCAACATTTTTCTTTGGCCTAGACTGTCTGATTTGCTGCACGCTCTTTCATCCACAGAGTAGGATTTGTGCGCACAAAGTTTGCTTTTGGGGTAAACTCAACTGGAACTTCTGTCCCAAGCTGGTACTAGAGGGTTTCCCTAAGGAAATGTAAGAATCCAAACCTGCCACAGGTCTTTTACACAGCTTCAGACCATGTGCAGGGAACTTTGGTCCATGGAACCACACTCAGCCTAATCCCAGGGAGTGCCCTGAACAGTAGAGGTCTCAGCACTAACTGATTTATGCTTTATGCCACAAATTTAACTTAAAGCCCCTCCCCTTTTTCAATCCCTGTGACCTGATGTATTTGGCAGTTATCTTGTAGCTGCCTCTACACTTTAGCCAGCTCTGCTCTGATAATTATACAGAAACTGGAAAAGCCCATGCTTCAGCTTTGATTTTGGTGGCTTCTCATGATAACATGAGAGCTTTACTTAAAGTAAGGGCTGAAGGGGAGCAGGGACTTTTGTTATGCCAAATATACCGGCAGTGATGTGATGTTTTGTGTTGTGTCTTAGTGTGCAGTGATACAAGAAACCATTAAACACTGTCATTCTTTTAACCTTGTGTCTTACCTCAATACCTTACTCTTGACTGGCTTGTTTGGCCAACTGGTACTGCAAATGCCCTTCCCACCTTACCCTCTCAAGGTCCAAATCAATGTCCATGGACAGAATGGACCATTGGGGTGGAGGAGGTAATGGCTTCCAGTGCAGCACCCTTCTGTTCAGTCAGCTCTGCCTTGTGTAACACAACTTCTCCCAGACTTGTGTCCTGGCTGACCAGCTCTCCTTCCTCTCCAACACCAGTCTGAGGCACTGAGAAGAATGCCAGACAAGTCATCATTTGGGTTTTCTTTCCAGATTTCATATGTGATCAGTGAGTGTTGTTTGAATCTTTTCTGTCTCATTTCAAGATGAACAACTCAGCAACTCCATCTGGGATCCTGAAGGCTCATAGTGAGAATATAAATTCGGCAGCATTTGCTTGAGGGATCATGCATCTTTGGGAAATGCAAAATAAGCCTACAGTCATGCTGCCCTGCAAAGGAAACTTCCCAAGCTGCAGCCAGAACTTCGGTTTCAAGAATTGACATTTTTTGATTTTGGCCAAAGGGCAGGTGAACCAAATCTGCCATCTCCACAAAAAAAATGACACTTAGAGTAGATCTGTTGAAAGCTGAAAGCTGTTTCTTTTCTACAGATTTAATGATTAAAAATAAAGCTTCCCTAGATGCAGTTGCAGCCAGGAAGGAAACAAGTGCAGCAAACTGCCCTTATGTCTTACTCTTGTGATGATGACTCCAGGTTTAATTTTGTCTCCCTCACTAGCTGTGGTCTAGAAGGCCCAGAACTTGTAATCATGTCTTTGTTAACAGCTCAGTGAATATAATCAAACCATCTATTTTACTCTGTCCTTTCCTTCTCTTACTTGCATTTCCTGATAAATGACATGAGGTGAATAAGACACGAAACAGTAAGCACTGGGCTTTCAGGACAATTTGTCAGAAATGGGCTCGTTCGCCTGCCCTACTTCCCACAGCACTTATTCACAGAGAAAAGAGGTGGTTGCTACCAGTGCAGATGTGTTCACAGTCTGTAGGAGCCTGCCAGATGCACCCACAGCTTCAGAGAACTCCTTACAAAAACAACAACATACCTTACAGCCTGTGCTGAGGAGTGGAGAAGAGCAGAGTTTTAGATGTTGTTTGTTTCTCTCTTGCTCTCCAGAACAAAATGGTAATGTCAGCCACTGATCATTTCCTGCTTCTTCTCCATCCCCTGGAGTTATTTATCACAACGTGCAACCAGAAATACCGTAAGACAAATGATCTCTGTGAATTTCCTGATCTGGATGATCTGTGCAGTGTGGCTGCCACAGAAGAGAGGTGAACTCTTGCTGTGCCTGTTGTAGGAAGGAAAAATGCCCACACCGACTCCTGATTCCTTGAGTATAACATCAGTCTGTATTGCCACTGTGTTATGGAACAGAATGTGAGACAGAATTTGATATTTGTAGTATCAAATATAACACGTAAGTTTTCTCCCCGAAAATCAGATGGGTTATTCAATATTTAGCCATTGTTCCACAATTATCCATAGATTTGTCCCAAACCTGAATGACTAGTTCCTCATTCATAGACATGGATCTTAAATTTCTATTGCAAGACATGTTTTGGTTTGTTGCAAAGAGTCAGACTGCTACAGTTGTGTGCCTATGGCATATCAGTTTTAGAGGGTTTGTATGTTGCTAACTGTCAATACTGATGTTATCCTGAACTGTGTGGTTTAGCATTTATCATGTGTGTAAGTCAATTCTCGTGGTCATGTTTACAGGGCTGATGTCTTTATGAGTTTATATAACTTCTACGTGTGACCCAGAGGTGTGCTATTAATAAGGACTTCTTGCAGCAAAGAGTGTGATGAGGGCTTTTGATGAGTTTCTGAGTTCCCAAGCACTGATCATCAGTTCAAAGACCAACCTTTTTCTTATGATCACAATTGTGCAGCCAAATAAGTTATCCAAGTTCATCTAAATGGAAAATAAAATTGGAATATTGAGCATGGCTCTGAGGTTTCTCATCATATTATGTGGCTACAGAAAATAATTAATATATTGCTTTGAATTATTTTGCCAAACTGTGCATGGTCTCTTGGTGCATCAAGACTCACTGCAGGAAGGAATGTGCTGGCTTAAAAGCCAACTCCATCAACCAGTGCTGAGATGGTACCTACAGCCTCTGACTGAACTGTGATAGCAGCACCCATGAAATACATTGCATTTGCTCAGGAGGGGAATGAAACTTGCTAGCTTCCCACACTTGTTACTCAGTTTTGTTCCCACTCCAGAAAAATCATTCTGAAATAAGAATCAGGAACTTGGTCTTGGATTTTTTAGGTAGAAATGATTGATAGTTTGATTATTAACAGGTTGATAATAACCTGTTTCTTGAGGCATATTTAACATCGAACATGGCTGAAAGGTTACAGGCTGGAAGCCATATTTCTAATTTTTACAGATGAAGATGAAAGGGTTGTCAGGGAGAACAGAAGTTGATTCTAATAGCAGGCTTACAGGTAATTTAAAATATTTTCTCATTATTTTAGGCCTCATCACCAAAGATAAATCTGGGGGTTTTTAGGAGTAAATTTAGTATATCATGTTTGCAGTAAGATTTGCTCTCTCAAAGGGTTGTACCACATGGTGGGCAGACTGTGACTGTAGGTTAGGGAGCTGCCTGCCACTCTTTGTCAGATGGAAGATGTTAAAGCTGCTTATCTGAGGAGACAAAACTCTATTACCCCTCAGACATAAAAGAGGGAGAGAGATCTGGAAGACTGTGACTGAGTGACTGTGAAGGAGCACAAATCTATTTCCAGTTAGTTAAAAAATATTTAATCTCCTTATTCATTTATAGATGATCCTGATATCCAGTTATGCTAGCACTGGATTTGCCTGAACTTTTCATAACGAATGTCCTATTGAAATCCTTATTTGTGTATCCTTATTTTAAGGCATCTACATAAATGGAGAACCTGTTTCCTGAAATTTTGTCACTCTATATGTCATTTTTTCTTGTTTGAGAGTTTGCTCCACATGGAATAAATGCCTTGAAAAAGCGTCAGCTACAGCCTTAAGAAAGCTCTTCATGATGCTGGGACAGCTGGTGTACCTTGCTGATAAGGAGAAAGGAATTTCCACAGGAAGGAGTAGAGGGTGCTGATACACAGCTGTAGGGACTTAGCTATGTTTCACGGGCAGAGTCATTCATCACATAGTGTAACCATAGGTAATACCTCAGGGTTCAAAACCTGAACCACTACAGGAATAAAATATGTGACCAAACCCTCATATTTTTGTGTTAATAAAATACTGTCTGTAAGACAGGCAGTTTTTCAGGGTGCAACAACCTCTGCTTCTACACCCTTGGAAGTGTCAGCAGAGGTGTACACCTGCACCTGAGCAAGGATTTGGATGGGTGGGAGCTCATGTCTCCAACTGGTCATCCAGAGTAAGCTTGTGTTCAGTGGTGTGAGCATGAACAGACGACTGCTGTGCTTAGTTCACATTTTTTGGGGATGGGATCTCCATAGCTCTGGCTTCTAAATAGGAGCATAGAGAGAGAGAGAGAGCAATGACTCTCTTGCAGGCTTAGCCCCACAGTCACTTCAGATCACCACGCTGAGTCTGACCAGCACCTGGTGCTTCAGAGGAAGATGCAAAAGAACCCCACTGTTGGCAGTGGAAAGGTATTTATCATATGGTACAGTTTCTTAGTGTCAAACGTTTGGAGATTAAACACTTACTGATAAGGTTCTACCACCTTATCCTGTGCAACAGCTTTAGCTGTTCTTACTCTGGTTATTTCTGTTACCTTTCTGGGCATCCAAGCCATCTTTCCTGTAACATTAGATCACACTAGTAAGATGTGTAGCTACAAAACTAATTTCTTTCTTTTTTTTTTTTTTTCAAGGCAGAGATGATAATGTTCCAAATTCTACTTTCACTGTTAGCACCAGGAAGCAAAAGCTTGCTCTCTAGGTCATCTACACTGCAGTGGAAAATCTGAAATTTTCTCTCTTAATTCTAGGGAGGAGGAAAGTTTCTTTGATGAAGCACTGTGGATTTCCAATGCTTATTCTGTTGTCTCTGCTGAGATCCACAGACAGTGCTAGCACAGGGCTCCATTTAGGAAAGAAGATTTCTCTTTCCTCTCATAGGGAACAATTTACTGCTAAAATGTTTATTTTTATTTACATCTCTTTTAACTGCTAAGTAGTAATAACATATTAACACAGTACTTTGGACTTTAGAAGGAAAATGAACATTATTCATATTTTATTCCTCAGACATAAATATTTTCAGGCACAAAGATGAAATATGTTTAGTTTCATCTTACTCCATGAAGCTAATGAAGATGGTAAGCAACCTGTACCCTGTTTATGTTCGGTGGAGTAATTTAACTCTTTTTTTTTTAATATTTGTTTTATCATAGCTTGTCCTATTAAATGGAATGAAGTGGCAAATGGTTTAATAAAATAAGGTCATCACTCTAGTTTTAGGTACTAAAGAACATATTTTTGGCATTGATTTAATAAGAAGTTCTATGTCTCATCCTTCATATCCAGTAGGAGCATGACATGTATTTTTGATGAAAATACAGCTCTGACCACAGTCTGTATTTGTATCATGTCACCTAGGAGGTAATTGCGGACTGGCAGCCCAGAGTGCTCGAGGCAGTAGAAACACTGAGCAGAAGAAATGCTCCGTGTCTCAGAGCATTTGCAGTCCACGTGTTGCACAAGAGAGGGTAGATGGATACCAACAGCAAGGTGGGAGGTTGTGGAAAATAGGACAGTGTGGCCAAGCATGATGGGCAGCCTGGCACACTGCTGAGATCTACCACAGTCAGCCAGGAACTTTGTTGGTGCAGTAGTCACTGAAAAAGAAATGAGATTAGGAGATTTTGTGAATAAGGAGTCTTTGAAAGTGGTCTTTTAAAAGTGGGTATTTTAAAGAAAACATCCTACTGGGGTTTGTCATTTGATCTTGTTGTAAGATATGTATGTTAGAAAGGTCTACAGGTATGAAGTTTTCTTTCTCCAAATTCCGCCTTTTTTCCAAAACTAAGAATTTTGTATGGGACACAGTCAGTTGTTGTTGATCGAAACAAGAGCTTAAATGAGAAATGTACTTTAAAAGACAATTTTGAATTCTGGCACTTGTGTGTTAAAAAGAACAGCACTGAAACTAGAAGTGCAACAAAATGTTTGATGGTGTCTTCATAAAAGCCTAGTTTATTCATTAAAATGTGAATATGTAGTAAAACTTACATTTATTAAAAAATGTTCACCTTTTCTTCAATCTTTTTATTGTTCTAATACTGAAAATTGGCAGTAGTAGTTCACTTTTGTAATTTACCAGTTTTTAGCCTGCTGGTTCTTGTTAATGGATTTTAGTCTAGGCAAAAGGAATCAAAGGAGATGTATATTAAATTGCAACAGGTGTTTCAGCACAGTGCTGTCTGTTGAAAAGGAAGTCTTAATGGCACTCCTTTCCTTTGCTCCCGTTTTGAGGGTGAGATACTCACTATCCAAGAGCTTGCATTTTTTCTCAGTGCTACTGTTTTGCACAAGACTGAGGATTTTCACCTTGACACTCAGGGTTAGACTGTCTTCCCACCTACTGCACTCAGAGCTAATGCAAATAAAACCTGCCCAAGGGTCAGTGAGTGGGACTTGTAAGGGCACAGCAGTATTCCAAGTCTGCAAACCCTATTTTGGGAAGCTGCTCGGACACTTTGGAGCATATTTGCTGGGCTGTGATCACAGTGTACTCACACCATGGTACTCACACCTGCCCTGCCTGTATTTGAAGCTAGGCAGTGGCACAAGGGCACCAGAGGCAGATGCAGAATGGAGGTCAGGTAGCCAGCAGGGTGGGCACACCAGAGGCAAGGCTGTTTGAAGGGGTGCTGGTCCATGCAGGCTGTACCAGACGTGGGTCTCAGCAGAGCCAGACTTCTTTAGTGTCACCACTGAGAAAATGCCTTGAAAGAGACCTGCCTGCTTATATTCAAGACTGCAGTAGAAAATAAAACCCGATGGATTCCTTTTTAAAATGTGTTCCACAAACTTGCTGCAACCCTTCCTCTTTGATGCTTTGTGTTCAATTCACTTGATTGGTACCAGTTTCTGGTCCTATCATCATATTTCTATGGTGTTTTTTATTATATTTTTACCCTGCAGTTTCTGCTCATGGGACTCTTTATTTCACTGATGAGCCATGCATGTCCTCTAAAAAATGTAAGTGAATCTTCTCTGTTTCTCCTGAGCTAGGTGTGGATGCCAGGTCCCAGGCTCAGTGCTGCACAGGTATGGACTAGCAGGTTGACCCCACACTGTTTGCTGTGCAGTGGATGTAGTCCCACCATAAAACCAACCACAGGATCAGAGATGATTAAGAAAAGAGAAGCTGTGTTTCTATATCAGAGTGCCAAATGTTGCTAATGTACAATGAAAATAGAACTGAACAGAAACAAGGCATGTAAGTATGGGAATATAGTTAATTTATCATGGCAGGTCTATAGCTTGGCTCTAATCCCTCGTTTGGAAATCAAAACCAGACTGCTGGAACTCACCTGCCAAACTCAATCTGTTTCATAATTACCTGTGTGTTGCTATTTTTGTTTACCTTAATAGCACAGTAAATACTGCTTCTGCATTTTTTTATGATCTATTTAAGTGATGCAAATATCTTGAAGAAATTCTGGTTTTAATAGCACCCCAGTGACTACCTTCTTTCACCACCCAAAATAGAAGCCAATGGATCAGGCCTCCAGCATGAGCTATATTAGCGGGGAAAGAGATTTTAGTATGCTGCCAAGCCTGATGTTTATAATGATCTTCAATTTTTAGTTGCTGCAAGTGATTAGAAAACATGGGGGAATTTCTTTCAAGTACTGAACCTGTTTCTTTAGAGGAAAGTCAGATGATTTACTAATAAAAGCTTGAAGTCTGATTTTCGTTGCCTCTTTTTAGGTAGCTGAGGCTGGGACAATGGGAAATAGGGCTCTCTTCTCACTGGTAGTCCTGCAACTCCATTGGTTGGGCCCTCTGTATGCATGTGCTCAAAGGTTAGAATTGGTTCTTCTCCCCCTATTTGATACTGTGAATCTCAGGATGATTTTATCACTTGTTGGGGATTTTATCTCTCTTGGGCTCAGAGCTGTGCATGACAGTACTTCAGGCTATAGGTAGCAACATAGTAGAGAGAAATAGACTGGTTTGCTTAATACTTGGTTGCAGGTGATACTCAAATCCTCCTGCTCTCTTTTTCTTTTATTCGAGGAGTTTGAGAGTCAACATGACTTTCATGTGTTAAAGAGACTTCCTGTTACCAAGGAGATCTACAAGGTAAAACAATTGCCCAAACAGACCTCGATGCCCTCTAAAAATGATGTAGTGAAATGAACTCACATACGAGAAAGGGGAATTCTCAGAGTTTTGGGGTACTTGAGTAAAATATAGAGTATGGCAACTAAAAAAAAAATGCAGTTATGTACAAGGAGTATTATGAAACTACTCATCATAGCTGCTTTTGTATCTGTGTTGGATGAGGTAATTATGAGCCTAGCCCAAAACACTTTGCGTGCTAAAATAGCTCTTTTCCCTTTGGAAAATCTTACTGAAATGCTACCTCTGTAAACAAAGTGAAATAACCCAAATTGTAACTCTGAGAAGCTATTATCTTGGGAATTGGTCACTTCAGGTCACACAAAGATCTGCTTGGTTACTTCTTGGTTTAGGTGATGTAACCTTCACTATACTATGAAAGGGCCTTCCAAGGAAAGCAATACTAATAAGCTAATAACAAGGTTTTATAGAGTCTTTACTGCTTCTCCATTTCAGGAGGTGGTGGTGTCAAAACAGATATTTTCCTGAGAGAATCAGGAAGCTAGAATGATTTCCTTTGTCCTGTTCAGCAGTTGTGTTTTCTGAAAGCGGGCTTTTCATGAGTTTTACTTTGAAAAAAAATCAACAGTTGCTGTCTATGAGAATAAGAGGGAGCTGAAGCGCCTGCAGTGTTTTGTAATAGCAGGAGACTTCTCTGAGTGGCCAAATTAAGGCTGGGTTTCAGAGTCTGACTTTGAAATCATTACTTTTATGCTCTTGCGTACCTTTAAATGAGTCACGCCTGGAAAGTAGCTAATGTCTCATGGTACTTTGATAATGTCCCAAACCCCCAGTTCCAATTCACTGCCTAACCAGTGTATTTTTCTCATAAAGAAGCAAAATCTCAGTTGGAAATGTCAATGTCTGCCTCTACATGCAGAAAGAAACAGGAATTTTCACCAGTTTTAACTGAAATGAAGGTTTCTTTACAGCTGAAGGGAAATCTTTACAATCCAACATTTAATGGCTTGTACCAATTCGTGTTTTATGAAATCTGATAATCTTGTTCTACATTTTTAACTTTATAACTAAACTCCTTTAATTTAAACTTTCGAATAAGCAAGGATATAATAATTTTATTAGTTTTTCAGTTTTGAAAAACTTGTAAAGGTTCTATTTGAACCTGCAATTGAAAATGGTCATCAATTTTTTTTCTTCCATCTAAAACAAATTTGAGATTGCCATCATTAGTATATGAAATTTTACAGAGGCAGAATAGTTGAAAACATATGAAATGTAGCACTTGTAGACAATTAGTATCCTTTCTTGCAGTCTTATTTGCTATCATAACTGAAGGTTATCAACTGCTATTCTATTTATTAATCTTTTAGGAATTTTGACTCCTATAGCTGATAGGAAGAAGAACAATTAAAATATGAGATTGTTATTTGCTCTCGTGCAAAGGTTGATGGAATAAAATGGAAAGAACTGTATGGAAACAAACATACATATGCATGATCAAAATTCATTAAAACCAAAATTCATTTCCTTCAATTCTAATTATCTTCACTATATTTTTTACGTTTGGCAGATTTCCTTAGAGTTGGAAGCTGTAACGATAGAGGTTTTCACTTCTAAAGAGAAGTGATAAATCTGAAATGAACAACTGTTAGTATGATTGGTAGGTTGCTGGAAGAAAATGCTTTTTATGCAGCATCTTGTCCAAGATTCAATCAGGCTTCAAACCAAAGCATTCCAGTCAGATAGTTCTCATGGATTTTCAGTAATGAACAAGATAGGGTGGGTGAGGGAAATATTTACCAGTGTCTCTAAGGCTTTTGAACTTCATATTCCTTTGCACAGTTAATTTACTAATCACAAATTACTACAGCTGGGTCTTTCAGCAGATGGCTTCCTTGCCCACATGTAGCCTGTGTGAAGTGTGGCAGGGCATGGCCTGAAGTGGCAGGAGCTCTGCTTTCCCCAGCTGATGGCTTGTGTCAAGTTACAGACGGATGAAAAAAAATAATCAAACTCTCCTTAAACTATTCATGACAAGGGGGCAGTCTCTAAAAATTTGATCATTCCAGCTCCAGTGACTTCAAGCCTTAGGGACACAAGTTAGTAACCAAGGGCCAAGACAGATGCTTCAGCTCCCATGGTGTAAGAAATGAACCTTGGCCACGTTTCTGGAAGATATGGTTTGAGTTAACAATATTGAAGAAAGTAATGAAAGCCTATGAATCTTTCATGATTGATTATGAATTTATTGTCACTCTCCATGACATGAAATTGAAATATACATAATCAAAGAAAATTTTCTTTTCAGCTGATATTCAGTAGTTCTTCTAAATTTGGATATGCTCATGTTGATCCTTGATTTGCTTTAGGCTGATATTCTAAACAAGAAAATGAAAGAAAAGAACAACATAGAAAAAGGCCAACCAAGATGCAACAGGGTGGTTAATTTCAAGGTGTATTTTTGTTCATGTGATGCTGAGCATTTCCACAGAGCCACACTTCCCTCCTTCTGGTAACAATCAGGACTCAGGGTCTGCTGTAGACCCTTTGCTCATTTATGGGTCAGGTAATATTCAATTCTATAGCCTCTTGTTGCAGAGGTCATAGGCTTCTAAAATGATGGTTGCATATTTCTGTGATGAAGCAGAAAAATTTACACAGAAATGTTCAAAACAACTGCAGGTCCTACATTCCAGGGAGAAAGACACATCACTATAAAATGTCATGGAAAAGAAGGAGAAAACCAGGTCAATCTTAATATTTGTTATCCTTATTATCATATCCATAGCCACAAATTTTTAATCACTTCATCTTTTGCCATTTAATTTATCTACTTGCACTCTAGGAAATGCAATGTTACTGAGAGCTCTGCAAAAATCATTGCTATTAACTATTAGCTAAAAAAAATGCTATTGAAAAACCTTCCCATAAGACTGGAAATTTATGTTGTACGAGTCTGTGGCAACAGAAAGTGAATATTAACTATTTTTTCTTTTCTTTTCTTTGGCTACTACTGAATGTTCTGTTAAATGCCTGAAGTGTATAAAGCACAGTGTTAAAAGAACAGCTGTTTTATAAAATACTGAACTTATGTTCTTACATCCTTGACAAGTATTACATTGAAAATATTTGTTTATAGAAGCCTGTACAATATGAATATTTAAATATATAACAGCTTATGTTCTAGTAGAAAGGTCAACCCAGCTGAAAAGACTTCAGAAAAGGGCAACTGATGTGTGGGAAATTGATCTACATCCACCGAGGAGTTGCTAACTTTGCATATTGTTTGCATTGAAATTGTGAAAACCATGGTGTAAAATGAGAGTAATTCAGTTTAAGGGTGGAGACATGTTTTAGATTTAGATGAGGATTAAACTCCACTATGTACCTAGCAGTCTCCTGGTACTCTCATTGCAAGTTTCCTACTAATTCTTGGTCTGTATTTCAAACGCAAGAATTTGTCTTTAAAAATGTAAAAAAATACAGTGATTTCTTCCATTTTGAGTCTGGTATGTGACTGACTGCCTTGGTGAATCAGAAATTAGTTATTCTATCTTTACATATATTTCTATTTTACTGTGTTTGGGCCTTGGGAAGGTGTTCAGCTAGCAGGATATTGGGAGAAAGAAATGCATGGAAAATTTTGTGGAGACACTTGTTTACTTATTTCTCTTTTCAAGAGAGGGAAAAGCTCTGCCTATTTTGAAGGTTTGTGCTTTGAAATATAAAGAGCTCATCTGAAAGACAACATACATCTTATGCCTGGGAAAGCCCTGTGACTTCTCACTTCCCGCAGTGTACGGGAGACCTGTCAAAGCCCAGGATGGCCAGAGAACCTGTGCAGATCTCCAGCACTCTGCATCAATGCAGAAAGATTAGCCTCACAGTGGGATTCCAGACCTTCTCCATTGTGTCCTAAATGTTGATGAGAAAAAGGGGAGCTAAAAGCCACAGCACAGCACTTCATCTCTGGCTTTACATCCTGTACAAACATTTCATTTAGCCAGTAGTTTGGCTCTATAAAATAAACAAATCTCTACTGCAGAAATGTCAGTTAAATGGCTTCTAATGCTTTTAGTGGGCTTCACATGGGAGACACGGATTTGTATTGATTTATACCAGCTGATGAGCTGGCACAATATGTATTCTCTGCAGCTTTTATAAGACAATTAACGAATAATTCAAAATTCCAGTGCTTTGAATGGTGGTTGTGCCTCACAGAGGGAATGTCTACCATTGTTGTGTTGAGAGATGTTTCAAAGGTTCTTTATTTTGATTGCAAAATTTTGAAATCCTCCTTGGAATAAATCCAAACAAGCCCAAAGTAAGACAACTCCTGGTCAGATTCCCACCCAATTCTAGTATTTCACATCTAAAAGTGTTCAATATTTTTTATGTGTCAAGACGATTAATATTCCCTCATCAGCTCCTCAAGATGACATATGTAATGTCATCAGCATCAGGCATCTTCCTCTCAGTTACTGCTTTTCTCTTTAACTTTTCCAGCACAGGCAACAGTCCACATGCTGAACTCTATTTGGGATACTAAAAACCATACCTTGTTTAGATGTCTTGTTCCCTCTTTTTTTTCCTAGCAGGATGAATGGAGATTTTGGACAGATCATATCCCTGGCCTTAGGCTGACCCCACCAAGGGACTAGCTGCTGTGAGCAGATTTGGATGCACCACTGAGCACTCCTGCAATTCTCTTTTCACCCCCAGAATTCACACCCTGGAATTAATCTTGAACTTCAATTGTAAATGTAATGATGGCACGAGATGCCAGATTGACAGATCTAGAGAGTTGCAGTCTCTTTCTCATTCTTCACTTTTATGAGAACACGAAACAGGAGTCTGATCCCATCCATATCTGCAACATCTGCATACGCAGACTTCTCCCCAAGCTGGAGTGATCTGCTCTGGAGCCAGCCAGATAGTTTTCAAACAGGGTAAATATAGCCTTTGGAGGAAGTTTTCCTGTGTAGGGAAGCCAAGGTTGCCTCTTTACAACTGATTTTCACAGTTCAAACACCAATTTTCTCTGTTACATAAATTATTTTACTAGAACACTTTAATATCCAGTAATATTTTATTAAGTGAATCATGCAGCTGACAGAAGGTTTTTGTACTAAAGGAGTGTACAACTCTAAGGTGAGGGGAATATCAATGGGTTATGTTTTCTGAAGCCGTCCCTTACGGATTCTTTCTGCTATCCCTCCAAAGCTGGGCATGGGATACAAGATGTGGCCTTGTCAATTCTGAGAAAGGCAGAATAAATTCTCAATGAATTTTATGGAACAATCATCTTAATATAGCCCAGAATGAAATTTTTTTCTTCTGCAAAACACCACATTTGACTCGTCATGAGTTTGAGATCTGAAGTACCTCTGAGACCTTTCCTGCTGAACTGTTGCCCAGCCACAAATATTCTCCACTCTGTATCTGTGTTTCAGTTCTTCTGTACTGGAGTTTATCTTACCTTACAAAAGACATTCAAAAAATAAGCATTCTGTCTATGCAGTTCCCAGGGCTCCACTTAATTGCAAAGCAGAGACACAGGAATCTCTGGAGAGCAATTCATGCCAACTGTCCCAGATGCCGGGATTTCACATGAACAAATTGTCTTTCAAGAATATCAACCTGTTTGACTATTTCATCTCCCAAGATCACATTGATTTCAACCTTTACATGTTATTGCCTGTCTCCAAATAGCAATAAATACCTTTATTGATAGGTATGCTTAGAGTAGGATTTCCAATCAGGTGAAGAGAAGAATATTATGAATGTTTGGCCTAAATTCTAATTTTATTTAGTTTGTTTATAAAAAGTAGTGACACTGTCAGGACATCTTGCAAGGACTATTTCTGCAATCCCTACATCCAGGAGGCTGGCATTCATGTCCAAAAGGAAAATTTAAAGGTCTTGAAGTGAGTTCTTTTTGATACACCTACAGAATTCTCCTATTAATATTTTAATTATTTTTCTCTATGTTTTTAAATTACTTTAATTAATGGCTGAATATTACTTTCCCTGGTCTTCTAATTCCTGCTTTTAGAGTATGCTGAGAATGATTTTTCTTAGATTCATATAGTCATCCATGAATCCTCAAAAATAATCACAACTTGTTCAGGTTGCTCTAGGTAAGTTCTTCTAACTGTACTTAATGGTATGCAACATCTTTAATTTCCCAAACATATTTTTCCTTTTCTGATACCTCAATTTTAAAAAAAATATAAGTAACAGTTTCATAGTGGGATTAATGCTGAAATTATTACAAATTACTGCAAAGAGTGAAAGAACATTCTTTTCTGTGTATTTTTTTTCTTAGTAAGGAGTGAGTCTCTGTGGTCCTTTGATTTCTAACATAGCTGCATTTTGTTCTCATTTTTCATACATTCTTGTGGTAGCTTTTCTAGTGTCATCCATGCTTTTTCTTCTCATCCTTAGTTGCTTTTCCTGGATCTCAGTTTTCTTCTCAGCTTTCTCTGTTCCTTTTCAGTCTCACATCCTTAAAGGGTTCCTAATGGAGCCATATCAACTTTTCACCCCGATCTTGAATTCTTCCCCTTTCAAGTTCTCTTATTTAGAAATTCCCCGTCTTGTCTTTTTTTTCCGTGTTCCTTCTCCTGTAACCAACTTCCAGTACCTTGAGCTTTTGTGTAGCTCATGATCCTCTCTCCTGTGGCCCCAGCTGGGCTATTCCATCCAGCTCTGGGGTCCCAGCACAGGAAAAACACGGACTTGTTGGAGCAAGTCCAAAGAGAAGGACACCAGGGTTATCAGAGGGATAGAGCACCTTTGTTATGAGGACAGGCTAAGAGAACTGGGATTGTTCAACCTGGAAAAGAGTTGAATGATACAAAATGATCTAATTGTGTCCTTCCAGTTCTTGAAGGGGACTGGAAAGAAAAATGGAGAGGGGCTCTTTACCAGCACTAAGGACAAGAAAGAATGGTTTCAAACTGAAAGAGAGTAGGTTTAAATTAGACATTAGGAGGAAATTCTTTACTGTGAGAGTGGTGAGGTACTGGAATACGTTGCCCAGAGAAGTTGTGGATGTTCCATCCCCAGAAATATTCAAGGCCAGGCTGGATAGGACTCTGAGCCACCTGGTCTAGCGGAAGGTGTCCCTGCTATGGCAGGGGTGTTTAGAACTAGATGATTTTTAAGGTCTTTTTCTCCTGTGTAGCATTTCTTTAACAGGAACAATAACACAATAAGGATCATAGCATTCTGTGATGCTATGATCCTTATTGTGTTATTGTTCCTGTTAAAAAAAACTTCCTCTCTTCTGTCCTCCAATTATTCTGCAAACATCTACCTGCCCATTCCAATAAAGACTTTCAAATAAAGTCACCAATTTCCAGGAGATCCTGCTCTTTGAAAGCTTCAGAACTTTGCTATCAGAAAGTATGATTCCCCTCTTCCTCCTTACTATCTGTTTAGAGTATGTTGTGGTGTTGACATCCCCCTTTTCTGCTTTCTTTCTTTTCAGCAAGAAATACAGGAAACACTCAGACCTGTTTCTGACCTTCTCCTGGATTCCAAAGATTGTTTTTTTTCTTGTTCTTTGCAGTTCTATTCAGTGCTAGTATTTTCTTTACATTACTCTAGAGCTAGATTCTTGGTGCCTATAGCACAAGCAAGGGCAAATTTGTAATTGAATGTAGAATTTTACTGGCACTACAGGAACTCAAGGATATTTCTTTGTAAAACTTATTTTTGTGGTTTTGTTTCAGTGATAATAGGGGATGTCCCACTGCTAATTTTCCTTCTGTAACCTTAATTCTGGATTGTATAATCACATCCACTGAATTACTGTTGCAAGACACAAAATCTTCCCATCATGTACTATATTAAAAAAACCAATCAAACCACAAAAACCACTACTGTAGAATACTATATGCTTTGTAAAATCGTTTTTGCCTGTTGCTATGGGTAGAAGATGCACAATGAACAGTTGTAAAACAAGTTAGTTTTACATACACATTTCTGCAGAAATAAATCAGTCACTAGAGAATCATTCTCTTGGAAACCAAACACTGCGGGTGAGTAAAGAGGCTTGGGAGTGGGGATAATCAGCCATGGCTACATCTGCACAGCAAGGACCAACAATAGTCTATCCCAGAGCATTGTGTAATACAACAAAATCTCTCCCTTATCCTTGAATCTGTCTTCATTTGAGCTAAGTCCATATTTAGTTCATTGCTCCCAAACACACAAGTGTTAGTTTATGGAAAAAAAAGGTCAGGCTGAGTCCAGCTGACCCCTTTTTGTTTCTCCTTGCACTTTATTATTTTTTTTTATAAAAAGTTCAGCATGTTACAAGCGACTCATATGTGAAAGAAACCTGGACATGATCAGGGAGGGATGCAGCATGATCTTTGCTGCCATATAATCTTCCATTGTGTTTCCCATGAGATCAGACTACAGCTACAACATGATAAATAAATAAATAATTATGAAATACTCTCGGCCTCTGCTGGAATACTCCCTCTCTCCTCTAGGCTACTCCTGTAATATTGGTAAAAAAACACTCAATATCAATCCTTGCCAGCATTTTTGACACCAGAGTTCAGATGGTATTTTCTGCTGTGCTAAACAACTTGTTTGCTGACTGTTTATGTCTCTTTTGTCCTATTTTTTGCTCCACTTTTGTGCCCTTTTCCAGGAGGGCATAGAGAATAGAGATTGGGGAGCTTCTTGAAGCAATGCCCCCCTCTTTGCCAGAGGGGGGCATTGCTTCATATTTGCATCATATTTGATGTCATGGATTCCTGCCTTCACAAAATGTGTCCACAGGGCTGAAGGTCCCTTAAGCTGTCTTGTGTTCTTGTTATGGCCAGTTGGATAGACCTGTTAACCATGGTCACCTATTATTCCTCCTGATAAAGAGCAGTTTTTAGGGTTTTATGTTTTTCCTGATTTGATTTTTTTTTCAGGACCAGGAGTGTAGCCCAGTGTAGTCATATCCTGTCATCTCACCTTTTGTGTTGGAGACAGAGATCTTTTTCTGCTTCTCAAAAGGGATTTCTGCACTCATTCCAGAGGGCAGCAAACCTGTGTTATACTGAGCATCTCTGACCCCTGCTAAAACCTGGCTTTCCAGGCTGCAAATGAGAGATATCTCAGAAGAAAATTAAAATGCTGGTTTTGTTTTGTTTGGTTTTTATTGTAGCTATTATCATCACAGTAAAAAAGATGGCAACATCCTTTGGGATTTTCCTATGTATAAAATGAATTAGCAAACAAGGTCAATATATAATGTTATTATCAAGGTCTGGACATTCAGTCTGGATCAATTCTTAGTACTAATATCCTGTGTGTATATATCCAGTAGGATATGGGGATATGGGATAATCGTTCATATATAGAATATATCCTTTGGGTGGATCATACATATATATGTTGATGTATTTAAGTCCTCTTTGCTGATTTAAGAAGATAGGATTGTTTTGTCTGGTATTCAGAATGCAGCAGTCCATGATATTGAAACACAGGAGAGAGAACAGACCTCTGAAAGTCACTGAATTACTGGTATTATGCCTGGTACAGAAAGTGACACTTGCTCAATTTTTCTGCTAGGAAAAAACCCTAAAAAGTTTCTTTGAAATAGTTGACAAAACTTCAAAAGTTTGAAATCAAAGCTGCTGCACTTAGTACTATTTTAAATTGATTGAACTATATTTTTACTAGAGATGTAGCATTTCTAAAAATAAATAAGGGGACCTGGAAGCTTTTTCTCCCCCAAACATGCCATATCCTTTCTTTGCCAAATCACATCTAACAGCTGTAGACTTTATAACATTATATAAATGTTCAGACTGACTATAAAAGATTAAATATAAAATTCCTGTGCATAGAACAACTGGTATAAAAAACAACGAAACTGAAGTGACTAAAGGCTGTTCTTTAATCTACCCTTATTAATTGGAAACTTTGTCAGGGAACAGAAAGAATCTATTTTCATTGCAAGGTGCTGTGGTAAGGGTGGTAGTAGTTCTGGAGGAAAAGTACGCTGAGAGCACAATTCCCTCTGGAGATATCTGGCTTGAGAAGAAGACAAAACTATAATTTTACTTTAGCTCATGGCTCCCCCTTAAGTAGATTGGGAGTTAGGGAATTCTGTAAGAAAAGAAAACCTGGAGAACATGTGCTGTTTTGTTCCAGCTCTGCAGTCCCCCTGGACTCAGCTCTGTGCCAACACCATAACAGATAAGACAGTGGGAAGAGAGAGCCAAGAGTGAATAAACTCACAGCTTGGGGATACTGTACTAAGGAAGATACAT
Source organism: Cettia cetti (assembly GCA_013401135.1). Classification (NCBI taxonomy): domain Eukaryota; kingdom Metazoa; phylum Chordata; class Aves; order Passeriformes; family Sylviidae; genus Cettia; species Cettia cetti. The sequence continues at coordinate 76,786 of VZUI01002448.1, forward strand.
TTTGCAAGACACAGTGCTCTGCCTTTTTTGCGTCTATGCTACATTTAACAGCACATGATCTGTTTTCAAGACCGCTTCCTTCTGGAAGTCGTTCTCACAGGCCAGTGCTGGGAGGTGTTTAGTGCCTTGAACTTCCACTGACGTCAGCAGGGGCTGTGGCACCTGGGATGGGCCCCACTGACCTCCCTGTCTGCCCTCCCAGCTGCTCCTGTGACATCTGGACACTTGCAGGAGCTGGCTTGTGCTTTACACCCAGCATACCTGCCTCTAAGTATAGTTGCTCTCTGCTTATATTTGCAAACACTGCTGTATCCCAACTGCTGAGTCCTGCAAATTATTTGTCTGTGACTCCAGCAAATGCTATTTATCTATTGCTCCCATTAAAATCCAGGGAGTTTACCACCTGTGACATTTCAGTGCATTTGCTGGGCTTGCTAAAATCTCCACAGACAAGCCACTGCACATGCCATCCATTTGTCCATTGGGAGGGATGAAATGGACTTTTCACACTGCCTGTTCCAGTTGCTAAAGTCAATGAAAGATAATGACAGTAATTTTGAATGTGTCCCCCAAGCCTTCCTGCCCAATCAATATAAAGGAGTGGAGGAGGCAAAAAGCACCTCCTCCCTTGAGAATGTGGGAATAGGCAGAGGTGCCTCCAAGGGAAGGAGAAATTCCCCAGTATCTTCTAGAAAAGTGACAATTTTTAGTCAGCCAAGCCTTCATTTGAATTTCTTTCACGTAACAGTTGGAAGCATTTAATCTTGTTCTAGTATGATTTTAGTGATGTAGAGTTGATCGCAACTTTTCAAAATGCCTAGGCAAGAGACCCTGCAGCATGAAGAGGGACTCAGAAAAGACACAGAGCAATAGGAGAGGGCACAGGAGGATGCTCCCTTTAGCAGAGAGAGGGTGAGTGCTTCACCGTGATACAGGCTCCGATTTCATTGCCCAGGCACTGCCAAAATGTCAGGGGGAAGAAGAGAGTGTGAGGTGGAGCCCAGAGGACTCCTGTTCAGGAGTTGAGGCATGAGACTCCCTAAACAAGCAATATAGGGGACTTTTAGTCTCTGGTGAAACTATTGCCATCTTTTCTTATGCCTGACTGGTGATGTTGAGCTACACCCCTGTCTGAAAAGCTGCTAAACCCTCGGCAGCCCAGTGACGGCAGGAAATGGAGCTGCTCTGTTTTCTTGGTCCTTGCTTGTGTCTCCTGTCTGGTGATTTCAGCTAAGCTCAGTAGTAAAAGTCATGGAAATTGCATGTCCCTGAATGCCTCCAAGCTTGGACACTGAGCTGGAAGCAGTGCAACAAGGAAGGTATAATCATGACTTCCTCAGTAGCCAGTCCTAACTACAAGAAAAGGAAAGGCTCAGAGCTGCTGCCACAGAGTCCTGAAAGATCAGAGTTTTTTCAACTGCTAATTATTCACCTTTTCCAGGCTAGTGTTATGCTTCTCTTCTTTGGCCTGCTTGTTTAAAAATATCACTTATGAATGGGGAAGCACTGCTTTCTCAGGCATCCAGACAGTGCAGTTTAGAACATGTCAAGCAGATGCAGAGACTCCTGAAATAGCAAAGACCCAAATAGTGAATCTACATGTTCCAGCCCTTAGGCTCAATGGGGACTTTTAAGCTGGAATCTGGGATAGTTTAATCATGGTTACTTGGTGCTGTATTTGAGCTATGTAATATCTCTGCTAGACTTGTATTTCTCGGGCACAGCACTGCACAAGTGGGAGTAAGCTGCACTTGGAGTAAAAGTGGTTTATGTGTAGTGTCTCTCCTTTACTACACACCACCACATTCATGGTTCTGGCACCAGCATGAATAGAACAAATTGGGTTTATCTGCTACTGCCCTTCTCCTAGGCTCCTGGGGATGCAGCTGGATCTGTGGATATTAGAGAGCATACCCTGGGTATAATTTACAGGTTATTTTTCTTCATCTGATAGCAGTCTTAGAGTAGTCTTAAGGTCTCTTCTGCATCCTACTTCCCCACTTTCTTCTCCACCCAGTGTTAACATCTTCCTTCATCTCGTGTCCTAACTCTATCTTTCCCTTCAAATTGTCATTCCTTTTCCCCTTCCTCCCAAGTTAATGGTTTGATACTGACAATGGGGATGACTGCAGCTGGGCTCCTTTAGCAGTTAATGGAAGAAAACTGGGATTTTTATAGTGGAGCTCATCACATATTCCTTCAGTTGTTTGCACTAGAATGAATTAGTTGTGCCTTAGAACTCTGTATATTTGCTCAGGTAAATCCCAACCCTGTCATCTAATTCTACCACCTTGTCCTTCACTGGGACTTTGTATTTTCAGCTACTAATTTCTCAGGCTCTTTCACTATTGCATAAATTCTTGGAGGTATCTTGGTCAAATTCTGCTTGCTCCACAGATCTTCTCTGAAGGTGACCCATAGCACATTGTCCATTCTCAATTTTCCATTTTCCTCTGCACTAAACTCTTGTAACTTTCCTGTAACCTCCTGCCCCACAGGCTCTTTTCAAAACACACTTCTTATTACCTTGACTTAGGAGGACTGACTACAGTCCACAACCCTTCCCTGTCCTCTTCTGCTCTTTAAACTTTCAAATTTTCAAAACTCTTTCTTTGGGGAACTCTTGAGCATCAGAACTGCTTTTCAAATTTCTTCAACATTTTGCTGTTGTTAATAGCCTCTCTTGATGTATACTCTTTGTCTTCCATCACTCTCATCTTGGTTTTTATCCACCTTCAAAGTCCTTGATCTTTAGTCTCCTTATTTCTCTCGAAATGTCTTGGAAGATATTGTCAAGTTCTTATCCTACAGTGCTCTTTTCCTTTCTCCTTTCAATTGAAGATGTCTTTGGAGACTCCTGAGATGCAGCAAAACACTGTTGTTAGAGCAGCTTTAAAATTGTCTCTGTGTTGAGGATCCATGTCCTGTGATTTGATCTATCATCTCATTCACCTCTCCTGGTTTAGTCAGGGGTTGTTCATTGCCTCAAGCACAAATTGCTGTCTCAGACTTCACCTCATTACCACTGACAGCAGCTCACACCTTTTTCTGCCACTCAGGTCTCTCCTCCGTGAATGTTTCTGCTTCTTCCTCCATAGCATTTGCCAAGTGTACTCCCCAGTGTGTGTATCAACAGGGCACTGTGCTAATGAGATATATGAGCTGTCATCAGGAAATGTGTCAGTTAACTCATGATGTAGAAAACATAATATACAGAAAGATGGTAGTAGTCAAAGGCAGTAACACAGATCCCCAAAATTTGCTGTGGTGAACACAGATTCCCAGTGCTGAATACCTCCCCTGCCACAAAAGGACACAATTTCTTAATTAACTTACATTGCTAAGAAATATCTGTATTTTTACAATGTTAGAGGCTACACTAAGCTACTTATATGATAGACCTGTGTGTTCACAGTAATATTTATATTGAATGTGGCAGTGAAACAGATCCTGAATTTTAGCTAGGGTTCGGAGGTCTGTAATTTTTCAAGGATTTGTCATCTGAATGTGTTGACAACCTTAGCTGCTATTCTTCTTCAGCATCCTTCAGAAAAATCCACGTGGAATTTCCTGGGCTGATATGCATCGCGCACTTCTCTTTGCTCAAGACTGAAGTCTGTGGCAGGCATGACAGATGTTAGTTTCTTAAAGTAATGGCAAAAGAACCCATATGCATTTCACAGCCTGAAGCCTCAAAGCATATAGATCTAAAATAGTGCCTCTTCACTGCAAAAAGAAACAGTTTTATGTTCCAAAGTTGCTTCAGTCCTGGATAAAACTAAATGTTTTTTCCAGTCATTTCATTTGTGCCTTTATTTAGCCATGCATGTGTTTTTTCCCCTTCCTGTCCTCTTGTCTCTCCAGAACTGTGCTCAGTGGTAGGTTACTGATTTTTGAAAACTAAACAATCTCTTTTGCTGACATGGAAAACCAACTGGACATATTTCACTAGAATGGAGATCTCAGGTCAGATTTTTATGTAACATATTTGCTTTGTTAATAGCACACTCAGAATCTCCAAAATGGGGAGTGGAAAGAGGAAAAGGGTCTCATGACCTTCAAATGGATCCCAGCTTATCCACACTCCATAACCCTCTGTGGCCCCTAGTTGCAAAATAGTGTATCCTGCAGGTGGAAAATGAAATTTCCAAACCTCATAGAAGTCAAATAGATTTATGTTCAAGTCTCTGGTTTTAACAAAGATTCAAGAAGCTCTTATATTATCTAAAATCTTTTTTGTTTATTTTCTGGCCTTGAAATAACACTGGTTTTGTTTTGCTGGAGAAGGAAAAATTCTTAACATGCATATGACTCAGAAGAAAACCTGTTTGTTTTCTGCAATAAGTAAATGATGAATCATTGGTGGTTTACCACATTTATTTCACTGCACATGAGATGTGTGGTACAGTTAAATTTGGTAAATCTTAGAACCTCAAGCCTGATTCTGCAGCCCTTGCTTACTCTGGAGCACAGAAAGAAACTGTCTGCAGGGAAGAACTCTAACTGGAGAGTTAGGGAGTCAAAGCTAGCAGGTTCATTCTGATGCCATAGGGCAGGGATCTGAATTTGTCTCCCCAGGAAGAGCAACTTTGAATTAACAATGCAATCTGAAGGCTTCAAGAAGGGCTGGAAATAAGAGTATGTTTCAGAAACTGGAAGAAGCTAACATTCCAATGCTCCTCCTGAGGGGAGCAGAGACAGAACAAATAGGCTGGGAAAGCCTGTCCATCCCAGGGTGCAGTAATCCAGCTGTAATTAGGTGGCTCTCTGGCCATTGGCTGCCCTGGGTCTCAGTAAGCCACTGATTCTTCCTGCTGGGGTCACACCCACGCCTGTTAACATCAGATGCTTCCTCTTAGTTTCTAAAGTGCTTGTACTTTGATATAGTGTAAGGAACAGACCTATATAGGCATAAGATGGACCAGATGATTGCACAGTCCCTTTCTATCACAGATTCCTGCAGTTCTTTCTTCCTTTTAACCCTACCAGTACCAAACTGAGACATAAAAGTTGCAGTTCACAAAGCATTCAGTCATACAGGATACACTTGCATACAAACACTTGCATACAAAATCTCAGAGCCTTTTCTTTCATAACTAATGAAAAATATTGTAAGAGTAGTCTGTTTGGAAAAAAACCCCAAACCCCATTAGTGTTTTGATACAGTGTCAGATATTAAAAACTTTCTGTAGGTAGGAATCCTGGCACACAGGTTTGGTGAATAATTGATATTCTACTCAGGCAATGCATGAATGGAGTTGGATGAACAAAGAATCAAACCATGTTGTGATTCCTTTCTTAAAATGAAATTTATGACATCCAGGAGAATGCATCTAGCATTTAACATTTTGTACTTTTTTTTGTTAACCAGTGTGGTCTAAACCATCAAAATAACAGATAATAATCAGAAGATGATACCAGAAATGTAATTCTTCTATTATATTTACTTTGAAAGGAAACTCAATGAGAAACATTATTGCAGACAGGTCAGAATCAGAGTCCATGCTCTGGAGCGTTTAACCTAATGAAATTGATGACTTTTGGATCAGCCATTACATCAGTAATGAGAATGGTGCAGCTGATGAAGGATAAACTGTATAGAACAATTTTTCAAATAAACTGGTAAACGGAAAATACATTTTAGACTGTTAAAATAATGATAGTAAAGAGGATGAAATTCATTGCTATCTGGTTGCTAATCATTATGCCATATGCTAGCAAACCTTCAGAGTTTATGTATTTGCTTCAAAATGTTTTACCTGGATAAATGTATTTAAAGGTTTAATGTATAAGATTTAGTGCCCTACAAATCTTCATAACAGTTGACAGCTTCCTTGCTGTCCAAAGAGATGAGCTTGGAAGATGGAAAATAAAGGTCTCCCTAGGGAGGGCAGATGGGGTGAGAATGATGAGGGAAAGGGATTTATCATGAGATGATTTGAGCTGAGATTTAGAGTGAAAATTACCAAACAAGATAGGGACTTAGGGATGTCACTTCTACAAATCAGGACTATCAATAAGGACTTAAACACCAGATTCCAGCAAGAAAGAAAGGAAACTAAAGTCTTGACCATAGAAAAGTACTCTGGACTTTGACTTTCTTTACCATACATACAAATGTATTTCATTGGGGAAGAGCGTGAGGAGCTGGATGTGAGAAGTTGAGAAAGTATAATGTTCTGAGAAACCTAAAAAGGTGAGTGCAAACACTATGTCTTTCAGAAAAACTCTTCCAATGAGTAACTGAAACAAAAAACACCCCTCAGACCACTTTTTGATTGTTTCTTAGGCTGTACTTTGGGCTCAGAGAACATTTCCATATATGCTAGCAATCAAATAGTCACAGCTGCTGTGCTGGTTTCTCTCGTGGTTAATCTGCTCCTTTGCCCCCAACTCTAGCCCTACAGTGAAGTCATTGTGCTAAACCCCTGACATCCCAATGACTTCCATAGCAACAGAGCACAGTGTCCTAAACACGAGATTAGGCACAGAGCCTGACCAGAGGAGGAAATCGGGATGTGGGTTGGAGGCTATGGCTGGACACACACGACACACCTGCGGCCCCGCGATGGCCGGGGAGGGGCGAAGGCGCAGCAGTAAAAGCTGGAGAGCTGAGAGCCGAGCTGGTGATTCTGTTTGTGGCACTCCAGAGAGGCATTGCTGGAGCCCTGTTATCCTTCACTGCTGAAGGCAATTTGTGTCTGGCTTCCCTCTGCCAAAGGCTGCATACTTGAGCTGTCTGTGCTATCCCTCAGTAGCCTACTGAGGCTTAAGCACGGACAAAAGCACCACCAGAGCTAAGCAGGACTATAATGCTTCCTGTGCTCAATGTGTTTCAGCCAAATTCATGGTTCCTTGTAATCTAAGATGGTCATACAGTAATTTAGACCCCCTTGAACTCATATTCCCTTATGCAGTTAGATTTCCTGAAGATAAAGCCCTGTTGACATGGGAAAGTTTTACCAGTTATGTGGACAAAGTTAAGCTGGTGGAACCACACCCTGAGTGTGTGGGGACTCCTTTGGGTGTAAAAGTGACCTTTTCAGTATAGCCTGCACTTCTGCTTGTGCTAAACCAGAAAATTCACATTGATATTTCATTGCAGGAGTCCCCTACTATCTGAGCATAGACACCTTCGCTGAGTTGGTAAAGTTAGGAGCTCAGATGCCCCAAAAAGTCCCTGGGGGCTGCCTGTGTGTGCCTCTGGGAGGTGATTCACAGTTTCAAATTTATGGCCCTAACCACTGTTGCCAAATGACTGTGCTCTGAATTTCTTACCATTGTTTACTGCATATTACCTTTTTCATTAGCAATGTAATCTGTTTCTCTTGACTAATTTAAACAGAAGATAGGTGGCAAAAGAAATAGGTGGTTCATCTTTTCAAACGTGACCTAGCTAAATGTTGGAATCAATTTAGCTTTAGCAGGAAGCTCTTTGTGAGGGTAGATTTTTTTAGGGGAGCTGAAAGCATATTCTTGAAACAAAGGGTCCCTGTCCAGTATTATATCTTTTCACAAGGAGAGGTCAACTACTGAAAGAATAAAAACTGCCAGATTTTTTTTTTAATATGGACAAAAATATGTATTCTCTTTTGGCTGAACTCTTGGAAATCCTTGATGGTTTTTTGGCTAAGAGGTTTTGAAAGAATATTTTGATAAAGGCAGCTCAAAATTCAGAGTGAAGCAACTAAAGTGGCTTGATTTAATAATTTTCTGAGGTACTGAAAATGGTGGAGAAATTGCTGGAAAACTTAAATTATCGTTGGTACTATTGGTGGTTGAAAATGTAAAATCACCAAGTTGGATATAAGAGATTTCTGTTGTTTATAGATATGGATACTCTCATTGTGCAGATACAGCTCTAATCTGCCTGGAATCTCAGAGTTTCTGGCCTCTGTCATACCTTGTGATAGTCTCGATAAATAGTCCACTGATTACTGGTGCTTTTGTTGGACTTATTTCATGGATTGTTTTCTTTTTCTTGTACTACACAGGCAACTCAGTGGGAGTCTGCAGCTTAATTAGTTTCCCTAGCTTGATCAGAAATCAAGGGTAGATCCAGTAAGCCTAACTCAGACATCTAACTTATTCCTGTATTTTATGAATCTGTTGAAGTAGCTCTCCTAAAGCAAATGTGTCACTTGCTGTTGCAGTCAACAGAATATTACAGGTGACTTTGAAGGATTCCAGAAGAGAGTCTGTCTCAGTGGTCAGACCCCTTCTCTCTGCAGCCCTTCAAAGACACCTGTGTTTCTCCTTCTGACTGTAAAGGTAATTTAAGCACTTAACTCAATAGATGCCTAAAATTTAGGTGCCAAGTGAGTGCTTGAATGAAGCCAATACAATTCTGTTTCAGATTTATGGAGTTTCACACTAAGAATGCATATACATGCACATATATATATTTAATATATATATCTCATGCCTTTATACAAGTTGGCATGCTTCTATTCAGATATTTTTATTTATAAATATAAAAATTTTATATGGAAACCTGCCAGTTAGAATTGGTTTTGTATTTCTGATTTCAATTTGACACAGTTTGCGAATGCCTTGCCTCCCAGAAACACAAGCTTTCTTACCTCTTATTAAGTTCGCTGATCTGGCCTCCCTGTGTGTCTGGTTTGCATTCTTTTTTTAGCCATCAGAAAATGACTGCCAAAAAGTAGCACATTTAAAAACTGCACAATTTACAGAAGCAACAGTAGATGATTCATTGGTTGAGCTTTAACTTGAGCACTCAGCAAGAAAATACCATGCATGGACCTTTGTGGTGAGGGCAGCAGAAGCAATGTTTTCCTTTTGTTAGCAATCACCTACTGTAAATTGTAGCTTTCAGGTCTTGGTGGCACTGTGAAGAGGTGTGACCTCCCCTCCCCGCTTCTTGGTCCATGAATGGTAAAGATGTACTGTAAAATCCATTCTTTATGTTTAAAACACCCCTTTTGCCTTCCAGTGAACATAAGCAAAAAAATTAGTTGTGACTATTTCTTAACCCCAAATGTTTTGTGTGCAGCTTTTTCTGAAATTAAGCTGCTACTTAAACTGAATAGAAAATATTAGTTCTAGACAGCTGTGGAAGAAAAATGAACTTGATTTCATCATTTAAACTCACCACAACACTTTAAATGGTTCCTTCTGTCATGTGAAATGGAAAAAATGATTTTAAACTAGCATGTATTTATTCTGAAGCACTAAAAAAAATCAAAACTGATGAAAAAAATAAAGAGAAGCTCTTCACAAAATGTAAACACGCAGTATATATTTCACATGTTTTTCTGTTGAGACCTACAACCTGAATCCTTCTGGCTAATTTTGTTAATTAAATATCCCATTACATTCTTCATCTGATAGAGTCGGACTTGTATATTCTGGCAGAAATCTAAATGTTAAACTCTTCCTAGTATAAGAAGACACATCTCAAACTGAATTTTGGTTCCCAGTTTATCCAAGCACTAGCTACATGTTTGGTTTTAAAGAATATAAATGGCCCATTGAAACTGATGTACTGTGAGAGTTCCACACCAGACAAATGACCAGATCTGACTTTGGCTGTGGCTGTGCAGCTTGACAGAAGTTAATGGTATTGCTGAGATATAACTGAGGGCAGAATTTGGCCCTGGTCCCATGCTTGTCATAACTTACCATACTAAGCTGAATGTTAAAAGTTTTGTACAAGGAACTCCATGCAGAGCTCTGATGATTAATGGGATCTGGATGCAGAAATTCCTGTGGGCTACAACTGAAAATTCATTCCTCTATTTTGATGGCTGTTCATTTTAATAGAGGACTTTGATACCACATTGTGCCGACAACTGTGGAATAGTCTGGCTACTAATATTTATCACTGAACTTCCAGAGGCTCTTGAAACCCTTATGGAAGCTAGGCATTTCATGAAATTGCAAAAGTACCCAGAAGTTTAAAGCTGCTGTTTTCTCCCTCCCGTGAATTTTGACAAGTCCTGAGAGATATTGTTTAAACTTCTCTAGAGAGTATTAATACATTTGAAAGGAAGAAGAATAATTTTGTTTATATATGTACCAGTACAGCCATAGCAGGCAGTTTAAAAGATTTTCCTCACAAAAAGTAATGAAAATTCCACAAAAACATAACCAGGCTTCATTATATTTAGAAAGGTAAACTCCAGATAGTTGTGTTTCTCAAATGGGATGTTTTATTGAAGAGAGCATGGCATTATCCCAATGGGACATCTGAATCTATTTCAGATATTATGGTCTGCTAATTTGCTTCTATAATAGTCCCAAAGTCATTCCTTCAGTCTCAGCTGGCAGCAGCAAAGATACGAGCTGGAAATCTTTATGAAGGTAATTTTTAGCTGCTTTCCACCCCCCGCCCCCTGCTCTCTTTTACCTGTTTTAAATTTAAATTTATATTACAAATAAAAATTATTTTAAAATTTTGAGGTGTATTTCTCCAGCTCTGACACTCTTAGTATAAAGAAGATCTGAGTATTGCTTAGGCTGTATTAGGTGTATTTCTGACACTCTTAGTATAAAGAGGATCTGAGTATTGCTTAGGCTGCCCTACAGAGTGATTCTCCTGAGCTGGCAGTGGAATGATAGCAAAAATGTGGTCTTTGATCCATGAACTCTGTCATTACATTTATAATTCCACAGGTGAGCCAGCCAAAGGTGGATGTTTAAGAACTATGTGAGTAAAGGGGAGGGAAGGATGACATATTTGCCATGTATGATTTCAGCTGCTGGAAGATGACACTGTTTGTGTGGCACCGTCGACCTGCTTGTCTTGCTCAAGGAGATCCTTCTAGACAGCCCTGGACACACTGAAAAGAGAATATCTTGGGTCCTTGAGGAACAGCAACAAAGTCATTAGTTTCTTCTGGTCACCTCCATTTTCTGCTGCTGTGGAGAAGATGAGAAAGGGGAAGGAGGAAGAGGGAAGTGTTTTCTGACACAAGCCCCATCTAGATGTCCAATACGAAGCCCAGTAGTAGACACAACTTGGAAAAAGCAAACCATGGTTTGCACTGATGCAGCTTAGGAGAAAGAAACTGCTCTGGTGCATTGCAGATTATTAGGCTTTTTGACTGTGTGTGCTGTGCCTTTTTATCAACACAACTGCTGAGCACTGAGTCTGGGTGCAGATGTCTCCCATCTCTGGCGAAGCAACTCCTCTTGAACAGAAGGGTCAGGGAAGTGAATATGGGTAAAATGGATAGGGGGGTCATCTTTACATAAAATTCTGAGCTTGTCAATACCAGAAGAGAAGCAAAGTTGTAAATCGTGTTGGCAGGAGTGCAACCCAAGTGAAAAAATCAGTGCAGGATTACCTGCTGAATTACACTCTTTAACTTTCTGAGTTTCTGTTCTCATAGGGAGAAAATCTGGACCAGCTCTCCTGACTCCAGGAAAGTATTTCAGGATCTATATCTTCTAAGTGGAGCTGAATTTGGTCCTCTCTTTTTCAGACTGGAGTTATACTGTCAGTTCAGAAACTTCAGTATTTTTAGCAGCAGTTGTCACATCTAATCTAACACAAAATTTAACAGGATGAAGTGAGAAAAGTGCATGGTTCAGAAGATTTAAAGCCAAAATTCCAAACATTTTATCCAATCTCTAACTGACAGATAAGTAAAGAAGTTTGTATATGTATATATGTATTTAAGAGTTATTTACTGGTACTTTTATGCTCTTAGCAACATTCCACTTTTGAAATCTTTAGCAGATGCCTCCTATCTGGAGACTAGTTTATTAAAAACACCCAAAAGACCAAGCATCAAACCTTCAACAATGATATGTTATCTTAAAAGTGAACCATTTACAATGTTAATTCATAAACTAACCATATTCATTTAGGAAGAGATCAGAGACAATAATTTATAATCTATTTTCTGATACAGATTCCAAGCCACAAATGCTCACAAGTTTTTAAAAGAATCTAGGACCAAGACTGGTCCATACAAATAAAAGCCATATAAATTGGCTGATAAAAGAGTTAGAAAAAAGATATAACAATATAAATTCATAAGCAGAACCATGTGTACACACAGGAAAACAAATTTGGTTCAGTAGGTTATTCCTTACTGTCTATTCATTACTGATTTCTCCCTCATCTTTATCTTTTAATTCCCCATATCAAATCTTTTCAATTCATCATCAGCTATGGACATCAGCTGACATATGTTTGCCTAGCTCAGTCTGGCCTGAGGCAATATCACAGCTGGAGGTATTTCATGGAAAAAATGACCTATCCAGAGTGTGTTGTCAGTTATTCAAATGATATAAAGTCAGTACTTTTGAAGGACTGAATTTGTGGAGTTGGTGTATTCTTTTTCCATGGTTTTAAGGAAAAGGATTGGAATGAAAAAGGAGGTATCAAAGAGGTGAAATATTTGAGATTCCTGAATGCTCAATGAGCATCCTGAAAAAACACAGTGAGTGCAGCCTCCTCTACTGTTCTTTTACTATGTGACTATCTGAAAATTTATCTGTAGAATTTGGTTACTATTGTGAGAGTGATTTGTCAAGAAGAAATTCTTAAGTCTGTGTTGGTAATAATGTCACAGGAGTGAGACTGTGATCTTGTCATCCAGTTGTTGTTTAAGAAACAGCTAAAGTTTTGCAATTCCAAAGCAAAGAAACAATATCTCTGAAAGGAGACTAAGGTTTTAAATTAATAGTTAATTATTTAAGAACTAATTGCAGTTGGAGACACTCAGGAAATTTCAAAGTTGTTTTTATTCTTTTCTTGGGTGATTTTTAAGTTCTCAAGGTTTTCAGTTTCCTTCTGAAATGGCTGTACATGTGCAGTTGCAGCTTTTCTGGGTGTACCACCCCCACCCTTACGTGGTCCCGCTGGTATTCCTAACTGAGGCTGTACAGCCTGACTCACTCTGCACGTGTTAAAAAGTCATGCTGCTGACATCAGTGGCTTTTTGAGAAACCTTGAGGAGCAAAATGAATTCTGCCTCTTCTCCATTTAATTTTGTACTGGTGCTTAAGTGGCAGAAATGTGGAACAAGATAGTCTGTTTGGCTGCACATTTGCTGAGTTTAAATGAGGTGGGTGAGCAAGCTTTAGCATGTGTTTGAATAACAAAAACTTGCAAACAGGCAGTTTCTGTGGGAAAAATCCCTCACAGCAGAAGAAAAAGCTTTTGCTGTAAAATTTTACCAAATAGTTCAGGTTTTTTTGTTCTTTAAACATAATGGAAAGTATAAAAGTTTACTGGTAGTAGTGGGGTTAGGGACTACCTAAGCAGTACCTAATTGTCACTGTAAATCTAACATGGGAGAAAAAAGAAAAAGCAAGAAGGGTGGGTGAAACATGGCACATATGTTATTAGAGAAATTCAGGACCTGAGAAAAATAGCTTTCAAGAGGATTTGCTTGGCTATGTGTCAGACTGGGGAGTATATCTCTGCTTGAAGTGAGCCAGCTCGTAGTGAGAACAGCGGCTGACTTGACAGTCCCAGGACCAACTTGCTTGGTGACAGAGAGGACTGCCGTGCTTGTGTTGTTTTTCCACACTTATCATCAAGCCCCCAGGCTCCAGGGGAACCTCAAACCATCTCAGGGTAGATTCAGGGTATTGATAATGACTAGGCTTTGCTATCCCATTCCCTCACTCCATACTTGCCTGAGTTTATGCTGTGGAAGTGCACAGATGTTTATACAAAACACATACACTTGTGATGTCCCCTGCCATGCAGCTCACACCTCACTCTCCTCGGGACACATGCTGTGTCCTCTCTCTTAAAAGTCACTGATCCAGCCCAAGTGCTCTTTCCCCTGAAACTCCAATTTCTCACTGCAGCCCTGGCAGACAGCCCCGTCCACATCTGCTTCTCTCATCCCCCACCTGGACGTCCCAGTTTTGGCCCGCTCCAGGGACCTGTAACCTGGGGCTTTGTTCCCTCTCTGCCCTCTCCCTTACCTCTGCTGCTTTTCCAAAGCACATTCATGTGATACCTTTGGCTGTCACCTGCTGTCCTATATCTGCCAGCACCAATTGCCATTTTGCTAGCCTTAAGGGTACCTTTATGAACATATACCCATCCCACTGGATGCTTCTTCAGCAGTAACACTTTTAACTGTACTTTGCAGGAGGTGCCTTTCGAATCCCATCTCTGCAGAAACCCTTCTCCTTTGCTGGCCCACATCCCTACAACATTTCTAACAAGATTGTTGTTAATATATTGGGTAATTTATTTTCCTTATGTGCTTCAAGTTGTCTTACCCCCATATACAACTCCTGGACAGATCTGTCAGGTTTCTTTGGATGTCCTGTTATCTGAGATCAGTGTTGTACAGCGTGGCCTGCAATGCATGAAATCAGAGCAAGCTGCATGCTCGCGCCGTGCAGCATGGCTAATCGTTCTCAAATGCTATCATCAGTTATCTTGGAGGAGTTAAAAAAATAGAAAAATACTGAAGCAGTCTGTGGCTGATTTAATCTTTAAAATCAGGAGAGACTTTGCAGTGATTAAAGAGCCATTTCCTGACTACATATTGATATGAGTTGCTTCCAAGTCAAATATGAGGGAGACTGACAGGCTTTCAGTCTTGGTTTGATTGGCAGGTCCCAGCCCCACGAACAGCGAGCTGTTTCCTGCTCTTATTTAAAGGCATTCTGGGGTGGTCTGTATTTAATACACAGCCATCTCAAGTAATGGCCCTGGTATTTTCTATTGTAATTGACAAAATTGCACACTTTAATTTTCAGCATCCATAAGGACAGGTGGAAAGTTTTATTCAAAAACTGAAGACTTCATGTTGTTTTCCAATAGCTTCCAGAAGCCAGTCACTTTGGGAGCAATTCTGTGTTCCGAGAAATGCCAGAAAAAAATGTGTGCTGAAGGATTTCTCTAATATTACTAAGGAGCACTGGGTCTTTTTAACATAAATCAGCAAGGCAAAGAATTGCAGGCATGAACAACAACATTGTGGGACACTGATCTTTGAAACAGGAAAACACCTTCAGAAGCCCTTGATCAGCATGGAGAAGATGCTCAGAAAAAGGAGGTTTGGTTTAAGTATTTCTGCAGGGCAACTGAATGATTACGGATTTGTTATTTCTCTTCTCCAAGGAAAAGTTGCTTCATCTGAAGGGAGGCTGAGATTGCCACCTTCTCCATGAAGGATTTTGGCATATACTTCAAGTTTGTGAAAGATATCTTGCAATATGGTGCCCAAAGTAACAGGAAACTTGACTCAGTGATTCAGTGCTCTCTTCCAGTTCTGCATTCCTGAGGATGTAGAAAGGTCTGTGTGAACTCAATGTTTTTATTAAGAATGGCCTGGATTATGAGTTTACAATAGATAATCATGTACAAATGGCCTTCCATTTTTAGCTTCCCCTCCCTTCAGAGGGTTCTTCCCTGCATGGATATAGTTTTCCCTGTAACTTCAGTGTGGCTTTAGGCATAGACAGAGTACCTGCAGCTCTGGGAGAATTTGTGCTGAAACCTCATCGGTTGCAATTGTTCACACAGGCCCGTGCTCTCCTCAGAAATCAAGTCACTCCTACTCCCATTCCTGTATCCCATATCATATTCCTTTGGAGATCCCAAGCCTATCCTAACAAATCATTACATTCACAAAAATATCCAGCAAACTCAGGCAAAACAGCATCAGAGATTTAGAATTGCTTTTTTTTCTCTCTCTCATCCAGATCTGATACCAGAGACAAAAAGGAATTTTGCTGTCCTGATCATTCTCTTGCAGTTATTTACATTTTGTTTTATTGCTAACAGCTAATCAATTCAAACATAAACAAATACTTCTCCAACCTCAAATGCAAACAGCTTGTGTGTGCTTTTTTTTGTATGAAAGATAGCTGATAGTTATAATCCCAGGCAAAAAAAAACCCAAAAACAAACAACCCTCCCAACTTTTCTGCAAAGAACTAAAAATGTACAAAAACACAAAAGAGAAAAGTTTGAGGGATTCAGGAAGGAGAAAAAAAGGGCTTCAGGGAATCATTTTGCTATTTGCAAAGCAAAATTGCCATTTCTGTAAACGATTATTTAATTGTTGATATGAATTTAGCACGGTGATAAAATTTTTTCCTGGCTCTGACAGACATTCTCTGGTGGAAAGAAATAAATCTAGGGAGTTTGAATTATGTGCAATTGGATCACTGATTTGCTCTAACTTCAGGATCAGTTGGATCTCATTGTACTTTCTGATATATTTCTATATATGAAAATGCAACTTGAAAAGTATTAAAACTGATTAAATGTGACATTGTTCAATATAAAGCTAATATAAAAGGCAATTTCAAGCTGTGGGACACACCTCTTCAGTGCTTTGCTGTTCTCACAGAGGCTGGAAAATGTGCTTTTGTCTCAGAAAATGTTTTTTGCTACCTACCAGCAGTGAAACCATGTCACAAACCATAATTTGTCCAAATTCAGGACAAAACCTGAAACAATCTCAGCAGGCAGGCAAAAGTAACCTGAGTTCTCACACAGGAAGAATTAGTGTTTAGCTTTTTTGATATGTTTGTGAAAATATAAAATTCTGAGGTTTATAATAAGCCAAATGCAGAGGACCAGGCTTTGAATGGAGTAGGAATGTGCCAGCAGCAGTGCCTGTATACCTGGGAAGCACCAGGGAAGTGCCTGATATGCAAGTCAGAGTCAAAGTGAATAAACCTTTAATTAGAAAAGGAAGTAGTTAAATAGGATGTGTTGTTTACATTCAACTTGGAGAAGAAGAGCCACAGAGGTGTTAGGTTACCCAGCTTAGAGCTGTGATGAATATGAGCATGGAGGTAAGGTGCAAGTTTCCAGTCTGCCTGGAGCACAAGGCAGCAATCCCTCTGGTTTCTGTGGGCTTGGACTTGATCTTCCCTTGTCTTAGTCTCCTCCATCCTAGCCATTAGGATTTCTTCCTCATTTGGTTCAGCAGATGTTGCTTGCCTTATGCAAGAAGATGTTGTCTTAAAAAAAAGTTCAGAGGAAAGTTCAGCCTGTGGCTTGTTACTGCCATTATTTATTTTGAACAAAATCCAAGATTATAAGGCACATGGACAATCAGGCTATGGATAAAATGATTAGGATAGGGCTGACTCAGACCTGTTAGTCTGGCAAGGACTCAGCAGTGTATATTCCAGAAAGTGAACTCCCTGAGAGTAATTTGCCTTATCAGAAGCTTTTATAATTCTGTGTGAGATGATAGTGGATGGAAATAATCCTGCTTGAATCAAAGATATAATTTCCCCTCTTTTTTTGTATTTCCAGAGATGAAAACTGTAGTCATATCTACACATAATGCTTTTATTTCTATCCTATCTTATATTTGTGTTCTGCACATCTCTTGCTAGAGGAGCTGAATCAACAATCCATTTTTGTCTAACTATGTGTGCCTAGCTGAGAATCTGTCACTGCTGTTCTGAATTCCTTTTTATGAAGATGTGTGAAAAGATGTAGCAATCTTATTTCCTCAGCTAGCTATCCCTCATTCTTTTCAGTTCTCATGACTTCAATTTTCAGCTCAAGAAAAGAGAAGAGCTGAAGTTAAATTCTGTAATAATAATCTGAATTTAGTGAATTCAGCATGAACTGAACACTAATATATGCAAAAGTGTTAACCTGCTAAACAAAAGCTCCTTTTATTTTGGGATCCATTCCAACAAGTTAATGGAAGTTGCAGACAGTGTGCAACAAAATAAATGCATATCAAAAAAACTTAATTTATGTTTATGCTGTTAAGTATTTCCTTTCAGTATTGAAAGGGAATTTCTAAGTTATGAAAAGCAGAAAGAGAAACTGAAAAAACAATTAAAGCTGAGGAGGCCTACTTCATTATCTATGTCTACTTTCTCTGGGCTGCATCCGGGAATTAAATTTTTATTTATCCACCACAATATATCACAGTAAAAAAAAATCCCCCCAAAAAAAGAAAAAAACCCACAAAAAACCAAAAAACACCCATGGAAAACCTACCATGCTTTGTTTCCAGAAGAGCTTAACACTGAGATAGCTGTCTTGAAGCAAAAGGAAAACCAATAATAAAGATTTGCATTATTTAATTTACCAGTGCATTCAATTTTGCCTTAAACTGCTCATAAAAAATGCGTGCAAGGGGTGTTTTGCCTAAAACAAAACTTCTAAAAAGGAAAAAACCCCATGTGATCAAAGTAGCCTTTGTGCTTCTGCAATGATGAGAATGCTTCATCACTTTTTTAATAGACATTTTTGCATAAATTGCTTTGAATCAGTTACCAATTTTTTTATTCTGAAAATAAAATTCTCTTGAAGCCCACAAATATAATTTTAAGTATTGCATCATATTGCACAAATGCGTCTAGTAAGTATTGAGTGACTAAAAAAATGCTTCAGTATTTAGAAAAATAAATTAGAAAAAAATCTTTGATTTGTATGGGAAAATGAGTTTGTTGTTGGCTTTCAAAAAATGCAAGAATAAGCTGTGGGTTTCTAATGAAATCATTATCCAACTCGTAAAGTACCTGCAATGCTATTTTTTAAAGGGGAAAAGGAACTTCAACTGTAGGAAAAAAAATTCCTTTTTTGATTATTTAATGTACACCAAATGAATAAAGTATGAAGAAGTGTATGGCTCCTCTATTAATAGGAATTTCATATATGGTTAAAGAACTAGAGCCACACTCTCTCTTTTTTTTTGTCCTGAGGGCTTTTCTACTCATAACCAGATGGACCTTAGAAAGAAGCACTTCAGTGAGAGAAGAATATGAGATTCTGGGAGTGCTCTGCAGCAGGAAAACGCTGCTCAGAGAGGAAGATCATGACCCTCTGCATCCTGAGCAGAGAAGGCAGTGGCTGGCCGGGAGTCACCTCTCTGGCCACTCCTTGGCACATCCCATGGAGCAGCTGCCTTCAAGCTGGCCAGGCTGCATCCATCCAGGACACTGGCACAGCCTGCAGTCTCAGCGCACAACAAAGAAATGGGCTTTCTTCTATTAAAGACCTCTAATATTAAAAAATGAAAGTGGCAGAGAACAGCTTCAACAAGTGCTGAAAGCAGAGGAGGGGAAAGGGTTTTGGGGCTCTCTCAAGTTTTGACATGGTACGGACATTTTAGTTCACTTGAGAACACATATTACTGCACGAAGGGCTAAAAAGCATCTGACTTAAAGCAGACCCAGCAAAATTTTGAGCACATGCTTGAACATGGAATACAAGGAGTAATCAGGGAGAGGGTGAGATATGTTACTGTTGAATTTGGAGATTTGTAGGCTCAGAGGGGATCTTTCCAAAATGTATAAATACCTGGTGCAGGAATAATGAGAGGTGTGGCCAGTTCTCAGCAGTGCTCAGGGAGAGGATGAGAGAGCATATATTGAAATATGAGAAACTCTGCTTAAACAGAAGGAAACACCTTTTTATGTTAGGGTGGCCAAGCACTGGAACCAGTTGCCCAACATGACTGTGGAGTTTCCATCCTTGGAGAAATCCAAAAGACATCTGGACATGGCTCTGAACAGCCTGATCCAGTTGATCCTGTTTGAGAAGGGGATGGGACTAGATGATATCTGGACATCCCTTCCAAACACAGCCATTCCAGAAGTCTGTGATTCTCTGAGATAGTGGAGGACTGTGTTTCAGTGGAAAACTCTCCAAAACTTCCATTTAGAAAAAACCCCAGGATCAGACACGGCACCCTGTGATGCTAAATTTCCTCACTTCTCAGAGGTTTTCTTCAGACACCTTTTAATTTGGGCCCATGCTCAGTTTTACAAGTTAATTATTATCAAACTTTGCTTTTCCAAAAATCAGCGTTGGCATGCCCTTTTCTCATGGTTTTGTGGTTTGTTGTTTGGTGGGGTTTTTTTTTTGTTTGTTTGGTTTTTGTTTTTTGGTTTTTTTTCCCTCCCCAGTTTGACAGTCAAAGATTTACTTGGGAGCTAACAGTCTTTGGTACACACTGTTTTATCTACAGTATGGCACACAGACTGCTTGTAGTGCAGAAGTGAAATTCATCTTTACCTCAGGTGTCCAGCTGAACCAGGGACCTTCAGTGAGCACTGTATTAGGGACCAGCACACCTGCTTGTATCTCCTTACTGACCTCAAGTCATTCCATTTGTCTGCAGGGATGAAGCCCTACTGCAATTTCTGCTCTTCCGCTCCTTTCAAATTTTCAGCTCACAGAGAGCTGCTTTCGAGGTCAGAATAAAAGTAGGAGTGGAGAGGATTTTCATGTTGTTGAAGTGAGCCACCACTTAGCTGAAGTGAACTGCAATTTTTCTTCCAGTGTGACAGTGACAAATGGTGTTTAAAACATTAAAAGTGCTTTGTAGTAGGTTATTCAAAATGCAAGTTTAGTGCTGATTGACTTGATTTTCCTTGGGTTGCATTGTATCTACAGTAAGAATGCTTCAGGAGAACATTTATCTTTGCTGCCATGTAGGAGCAATCAATCTAAATAAAGCCTATAAACGCAGATTGAGCCTAAGGATGAAGATCTTTTGCAATGTCAATTTGTCTGAGAAAGCCGAGAAAACTTTCAATAAAAATAAAAGAGCAAATTGCATTTGCTCAGTAACAAAATATTTGACAAACTATTACCAGTATTCAGGTTTTCCTTTCCTTGCATTAAACACCTTTCTCTCAATAGGTATGTCAACTGTTTTTCTTCCTTTTTCAACTAATCACACTTAGGAAGCTTGCAGGGAAGTGAAAGATTACTTTTACCTGGTTTCACTACACTGCTAACAATCTGCAAGCAGTATGTAACCATATGCAGTGCCGCTGAAGGAAATATCCAGAGCTCTTCAAAGTCATCTAATTACCCATGTACCTACTACAGGACCTATTGCCTCTTACTGATTTATCCGTGGGACTTAAAGCTGGGCTGGAAAGACCACCTCTGAGGGGTGAAATGGAGGTTCAGCCTTTCTGACTTACTACTTAGCCCCACAGCCAGGACAGTTAATGAATGCCAAATGTGGTGTTGTGGAATTAGTCTACCAGGATCTAGCCAAAGACTGCCAATTTGTCTCACATAGGCCAGCAAGTAGCCAGATAACAATCTGAGGTAGTAACTTTGGGGTAAAATACTGACACTTCAAAGGCAGTAAGATTTGTGGCCATTGACACTGTGACTGTGATTTCTGCCCTGGTTGCAGATGCCTAGTTCAGATCTTAGCTGCCTGTTGATGGATTTAAACTATCTTCCGAGTCACCTAGACTTTGCCTCTCCTCACGCTTGCTCCCCTCACCTCACCCCTGTGGTTTGTCTTCAGCTTTGGTCACCAGCCACAAGGTTTCTACATAAAGAGCACTAATCTCTTTCCTATCTTTCCCGTTTCCAGTGAAAGCTGTTTTCACTCAGGCTGTTGTTGGTGCTCTGGATGACATTGTGCAGCACACGAGGAGCGCTGGCGGGGGGAGCGCAGCACGGAGGCCGGGCTGTGGCAGAGGTTAAGGAGTCAGCTCCCAAGGAGCACCCACCCTCTGCCTTCCCTTTGTCTTCTCTGCCGTTTACTGTGCATGTGTGTGTGTAAGCATGGGTGTACTTGGAGAATGTTATTTTTTTCCCCTGTTCCTGCTAAGTCTTTTATATGTGACTGCAGATATGTGTTACAGCTAACTCAAGATTTTGTTTTCAGTTTTGTTTAAACATAAATTCTGTGTTTGCAGATTCTTTCACATGGGAATTTACACTGTCTGAAATGGTAGGCTCTATGAAGTTTAAATTATTCTATCACTCATGAGGAACTATGTTCGTTAGTGTTACTATTCTCCATTTCATTTAAAAAGTGAGGAAAACACAATTCAAATATCTGCAGACTCAGCCTAATAAAAATGATATATGAGATGTCAAAGTGTTCCACTCCCACCCAGCCCCTCCTTTCTCCAACCTTCCCTTCTGTTGTTCAAAAAGGAGTCATGCAATAGCTTCCTTGCTGCTGTTGGCTTTTGGAAATACCCAGCTGATTCTGGTGGCTCAGGAATTAGTCTATTTTGCTTGCACTCAGTGAGCAATGCTGTGTAAAAAGTTGCCCTGCCTTAATAATTTGGTTCTTTATGCTTCACTGGAGTTTACCAGCCCACCTTGGCTGCACATCAGGTTTGAGATTAACCTCTGTGTTCTACCAGCCATCTGAATTGCACAGTGGTTCACAAATCTCACAGGATGTTTCTGTAATTATGTGAAGATGGTTTTGCAGAATGAGCTGACGAAAGTAAACCAAAATGGAGATCTTACAGGCTGGTAGTTCACACTAGTAATCAGATTAAGTCCTAGCTGAATGCTGCTGGTATTTTACAGGCACCCTCAGAATACAGAAATAATTGCAAATATGATAGAAGGAAATTATCTGAACACTTGAGAGAAATATTAATGGAGTTAATGCTTCTAACTGTACTGCATATTGGATTAATAGGTACAGTGCCTGCCTCAAGAGTTACTCAGAGCTAGAGGACGGTTCCAAGGAACATTTTCAGGCACTGGGTCTGTAATTTCTGTACACTTGAAGTGTTATAAGGGACCCTGTGATGGTCTGGGTCAGGACCAGGTGGCCCTCTGCACATAGTTCACAATTCCGAGGAACAGCCTGAGATCTTGCACAAGCATTTCCCTACAGTTTGGATATGACCACCCCATTTAAGAGAGTATAAAAGCTTGGTAATATAGATAGAGGCTATTCCCTGCCAACTGGCTGCAACACCAGAGAATGGCACTGGGCACATTTAATTTATTAATATTGACACAGCCAAAGAGGCCAGAGGAATTTTGCCATGAGTTTGAAAGGAAACAGTATTTGGCTGGTGCTATGTTAGCATCACTTCCAATCTGTAGTTCTTAAAGCACTTTACTAAAGGGACTAAGAACTCGTGTCAGTTTACACAGGGCGAGTAAGATTTGGAGAGGCTGAATGGCTTGAATAGGTCACAGATTTCATCTGTGGCAAAGAAAGTAAGAGATTCCTGTATCAGCATAATTTCATGTCTTATTATCAGACTCATTTTTAGCTTTCACCTTGATGTGTAACCTTCAGTTTCATGGCCGAGCTTAAGTATGTCCTCAGTAATCAGCCTGTTCCTTTTTTCTGTGCCTTCAACCAAGCCTCTTCACTGTCTCATCACTTTTAAGCTTAAAATCTGTCAGAATTTAAATGTGGGAGAACTCCCTTTTCCTGTGTATTGGCCAGATTGTTACCATATTATGCAATCTGTTTATATTTTCTTTACGTGCGAACCTGCTGTAAAAATTATCTTAGTAAAAAAATGGAAGAATCCACTATTACTGTTCTTTAGAAGCCAAAGAAACAGGAGAGGCAGATCACCAAAATTGAAGCTGTCAGTCTTGTAGTTTCTGACACTGAAAACCTTTTTTTTTTAATTCTGTGCTGCATTTTTTACTTTATTTAAAACGTAAAGTAAGCATCTGCAGCCCAGATTTTCTGATTTATGACTGCTTCTTTAGCTTAAAGTCATCTCCCCCTCACTACATCTCTTTCCTCTGGGGACCTTTGTGATCCCAGCTGCCATGATGGCTTGAAAATGCTGAGTCAGCACTGTGTGCCTTTTATTTGCACTGTGTTTGTTGGCTTTTCTTCTGATGTTTGGGTGGAACCTTGACAAAACCTCACAGCCCACTCTCTGAGAAAAGAAAAAAAAAAAAAAAAAAAAAAAAAGGAAATACAAGGAATAGAAAACATGCAGAAACTGTGACATCTCAGGGGCCCATGACTGAAATAAGGAGAAGAGGTGTAAGGAATTTTCCAACATTCAAAGACGCATCAAGCATGACAGTGCCCACTGCTCCCTGAGCATGTCCTGGGTGCTTGAGGACACTGCTGATGCTCTGCCTGCAGAGACGGTGGGGCAGGAGAGTTAATGCCCATGGCTGTCAGAACCTCTGCTTCCTGAGTGAGTCTGAGAGAAATACATGTCTGTGGTGGTTATTTCATTCTCCCCATAACCAAGCAAAGCAAAGCAAAGCAAAGCAAAGCAAATCAACAGACCAGAACCCCACAAACAAACAAAACAACAATAAAAAGGTGTAATGTCAACCCCAGCAGGCAGCTCAGCCTCACACAGTCTCACTACTCCTCCCAACAGGTTTAGGGAAAGAGCCAGAAAAAGTAAAAGAGGGAAAACTCATGAGTTGAGATAAAGACAGTTTAATAGGCAAGGCAAAAAGCCATTTGCACAAACACAGCAAAATAAGGAATGAATTCCTTGTTTCCCATTGGTAGGGAGATGTTCAGCCATCCCCTGGAAGGAATAGCTCCATGGCATATTACATTAACTTATTTTGGTTTTTATTGCTGAATAGAAAGTTATATGATTTGGGATTTGGGTCAGTTGGGATAAGCTGTCCCACTTGTGCCCCTTCTTGTCTCCATGTGAACCCCCAGACATCCTGGTGGGATGGAGCAAAAAAGGGCCTTGATGCTGTATAAACACTGAACTGAAACATCACTATGTTTTCAATCCCATTTTCAGCACAAATCCAAGACACAGAACCATATCTGCTACAAAGAAAATGATCTCCATCCCAGACAAAACCAGTACAATGAGGGCAACAAAAAGGTAAAAATGGAAAACAGAAAGGAGAGAGGAAGAGAAAACATGGGCAGGGAATGTTATGGGCCAGTAAGATGACAAAATGCTCAACTAAATCTTATGGAAAAGCTTCCTCTTGCTTTTTCTTTCCTGATATGCAAAGAGCAGTAAAAAACTGAAAAAAAAAATCATTATTGAGGTTGTGGGCTCTCAGTTGCTGGAGCTATGAGAGAACAGAAATTGCCAGAAATGAAGACACAGAACTTCAGGGCAGGTTTCACCGGTATTTAGGGGGTTGTCAGTGGTGGGGGCTATAGCTCAGTCCTGTGCCACTGTGTATTGTTTGCAGAAAAAGTGAGATCAAGATTGGGAGTTCATGGCATTGAGGTTTTACATGCTAAGACAAAGTTTTGATTTCTAATAAGGATGCTAATTATACTGAGGACAGTATATGAAAAGTGTAACAGTAATGCTGAAAATGATGTGTTACAGACAAGATTTATCAGACAGGATGTCCCTTCCTATCTAGAATCTGTCTTCCTCAGAACACTGAGACTCTCAGTTGTCCTTCAAGGACTGATCTTAACTCTGCTGACTCTTTCTATGCATCATACTCTTCGTCCTCAGATTGAAATTTGGTATGATCAGATATTAACACAAATTATTCTCACATCCTTCTCTCCTGCCTCTGAACACCACAAAAGGCATGTGGATGCAGAGGAATCAATGAAGTGATACAGTAATAGGAATATAAGATATATGGCAAATTTTTTGCTTTTTACCCATAATCTATGGAGTATCCATTGAAGTTCTGTGGCTAGTTTGGGCCAAATGTAAGAAAGATGAGGGCCTGTTAGGGAAGGTCCTGGTGGTACCAATAGAGTAGGTTTGGAAGCACATATGACTGAAAGCCTGTGTCTTTCTTAATACCAAGAAGAGATGTCTCAGAGGACACATGAAAATCGGTTACAGGTTATATAGTTATAAAATTGCTACAAGAATAACAGAATAATCTCTTTTCCATGTCATTGAGGATAGTACAAGGAATAATGGGCTTAAATTAAAGGCAATAAATTTTAATGGAAAGGTATTACCAACAAAGAGATTAAACCCTGGGGATGCTGAAGTGTTATTCTTTAAGAACAATTAAAATGCAACTGTTTAGAATGACAGAGGCTGAACTTTTTCAGCACTGGAAGGGGAGGAGAACTACAGCAATGCTAGAGGGTTCTTCCAGTCTTATTTGCTGTGATTCATATACATATATATACATGATTCTTATTCATACACATTATTTTTCAGCTCAGAGGGAGGTCTCTGCTGTTGTTGAATATTTCTGCTTTAGCACAAACACTACATAGTGAGTCCTGACGAACTTCTGAATTTTTCTGTTGTGATTTTGACTGTTCTTCAGCTTTACTTTCCATTTAATTGCTGTATTTGGATTACTTGCTGGTGTGATACCACTTATTGCCTTTTTTTTCCTCCCTTCTCTTCTTTTGTCCAGCAGCCTGGACTTCCCTTCTTCTCACCTGCTATTACTTAACCCTTGACTTTGAATAGCTACTTTCAGAGTGGAAGTGTGAGATACTTTCCATGACCATCAGTTTGTTGACCTTGGAACTTCTAAACTGTGCAAACCAAGTTTGCCACACAGATCTGGTTTTAAAGCACCTGACAAAATCAAGAGCAGAGCTACTGGAGGAAGAGACCTCTTCTTCCCCTGCAATTTACCAAAGTCACTGCTGTCAAAATTGAAGAAGATGGATTCTGCTCTCTGACCAAAGTTCTGCTCAAGCACTTAGCCTGTTGAGAAGCCAAGATCCACAACACTTTTTTGCTTCCAGATTACAGATCAAGGTGGCCCCTAGTAAGTGTTCAGAGCTAAACAAACTAAATGATGACTTCCTTTACCAATACAGGGCCTCTGCTCTGCAGAACTTGCAAATTTGCCTTAATGTAAACATCCTTCCATCATAACAGAAACAGATGTCTTTCTATTAGTTATATTGCTATGTCTGCAGGTGCCAAAAGCATCACACATACTATTTGCTCTCTGCACGAAATAGCGATGGGCAAACTTTAGAAAGTTTCATGAAAATTCTGTTATGGCTAGTTGGGAACTTCTGTCACCTCCATTAATTGGGAGAAAGAACTGTAGAAATGTATGGGGTTTTCTAATTATCATTTGAAATGGTGAAAATATGCAAGAATCAGGTATAAAATTATTCATCCACTTTCAGTTACTTATCCTTAGAAAATATGGAACAGTAAAGTACTGAACCTGTTCATAAAAGAGTGGTCCTGTGGGTTCAAATCCTGTGTTTTGATTTTTCTTCAACTCTAGAAATCAAGAATTAAAGCTTCTTTAAGAAAAGAGTTTTCTTGCATGGACCAGGAGACAAATCATGTTTCTATTTAGGGAAAAAAGTGTATAACAAATAGGGAAATAACTATATTTATAACAGTACTGCCTAACATCATGAGTTGAAGAGGAAAGTTAAATAGACAATGTAAAAACATTCCCTTCAAAAAAGTGTTGTTAAGTTTCCTGACAAAATCTTAGGTTGTACCCGAGAGGTTCAAAGCATCAATGGACCTGAGTGAAGAACTCCAGTCTCCTAAATATATTTGCAGCTGCTTTGTTAATTTATGAAACACAAATGCCAGCCCTATATATAAGCTGACTCCCACACAGATACTAAAGAGATCTAGGTCCAAATGTCCACATCTCAGTTTACATATATTTTTGAAAAATGGAAATCCCAGTTTTATTAGAAAAACCCAAGGAGCCAGTAATTTATATTCCTGTGCTCTACTTTCTAATAATGCCTTTTTAAATGATTAGATAATATAGTGGTGGGACTGTTAGAAACACAGCAATATGCACCTCAAAAGCCTTCTGGCAATTATTTGTCTCTTGCTGCTGCTGGTTCTGCTATTCTGGACACATTAGAAAAAAACCTAAAATAAATGTGCGCCTGAAATGAATTTTCCCTGCCTTGAAAGAGCTTGCCAAATGACAGTTGCAAAGTAGTTAATTTTGTAATTGGTTTCTCTGACAATATTTGTGTGAATTTTTATCCTGTGAGATGTCATCTAAAGAACAAGGGATTCTTATAAGATGAAACCAAATGTTATGAGTTAATTCGTACCAAAATGTGAATGAAAGACAGTCCCTTCAACCACGTTAGGCTTGGTGAATGAAGGAAAGAGATATATCATTTTGAAAGTTGCTAATTGTGCCTGTTTCTCTGTTTGGAGAAGGGAGTCTGTAGGTCTGGGCCAGTTGCCCTTGGGGACCTATCTGTTAACTCACTGTCACCTTCTCTTGAGATACCATCATCTTGTAATGCTGAGCAATAAAATTTATAATTGTTGGTCTTTTGAAGCCCATCACTAACGGACACTAACACAGTTTGTTTACTCTGAAAGAGTTCACAAGAAAAAGTTAAGTAATTAGATGAGGATAATGGGTAGGTATCAAGAATAAATTAGGCCAAATACACACTTCTATTTCAACCAGACTTCTATTTAGTTTTGTTTTACAGCTGAAAAAAATTTAGAATGAAAATAACTCCAAAAAGAGTTTTTTGGGTTTTTTTAAATTATGAAACCATTTTCCCTAAAAGCATCAGCTCATCTTGTAATTACTTATCATTTAACCTCTATCTACACTAATTTATGAGTTGAGTTTCCTTTCCATGAATTTACTTTTTGCCTTGTTAGAAATAGGAAAAACACAGAGATGATAATTTATGGAATTGGTGCTTAGCTGGCAAAATGTAGACTTTGCTTTAGGGAATCTTCTGTCTTATTCATGATTTGTTCCCAAAAATTCGTACAGGCTTTGATTGAAAAAGTTGCTTTATTCCAAGTCTAAATCATGTGCCTTGCAATGGACCAGATCACATGCAGAATGATTGGAGTGCACTTGGTTAGTTTTCCAAGTTGATGTCAGGACAGTTGTAGCTGCACCAGTTAATATCTGAAGAAGAAGTAGTCTTGAAAGCATAAAGTGTTTTCATTCTGTCTACTGAGATTTAATATATGGACTGAATCCCTGCTTCATTGGCCTGCTTTGGATGTGATTGAATGAAATCTCTGTACTGCATTGCCTTGCATTCCTGGTTCCAGATTTAGATGCATCAGGTCCACATTTCCTGCTTAGAACAGGAAAACTGGTGCAATGCCATTAGATGTTTTTGGCACAAAGAAAATAAATAAAAGAAAAAAGAAAAATAATTGCCAGAACAGCAATGCTTGCCAACACCTCTTACCCTGGACCGGCAATTCACACCCATACCAGGCATGGTCCACTGGCCACATCTGCACCAGTAAGCAGTGCTGAGGCCTATTTTATAGCTCTGAGCTTGTGGCCCAGTTTGGCCATGTTGTTGTTAAACTCTCATCTTCCTGTGCATGGATTCTGCATCCAGATTCCCCATGGAGAGTGGTGCATGTACAGCACTAAATACTCAGTGATGCCTGGGAATTGTTTGCAAGGATCCTTTAAGCAAAGAAATGATACAGACAACCAAATTCCAGGTTTGGGGTCAGCCATTTACTATTGTGGAGATGATCATTATTTTTGTACCAGTGACAGGAGCTCCAGAGGAAGCACAGCACCTGGTCCTGAGGAGCTGCACATGGAAGCACTGCCAGGTTCTTCAGGGTGCTTTTAGACAATAGTGGTGACAGTGTCTGACAGAGGTGACAGTGGTTATGCCACCAGCCTCCCTTGCCTCTTGTATTCTTCAGCAGTGAGAGCTAAAATGTGAGTGTCCAAATGTGAGAGTTTCAAAAGAAGCACTGAGCTAGAGGCCCCCTCTCCCCCAAACAGGACCTGGACAAATGCCAGGCTTACAGAGGAGCCCTGGATACTGCTGTAGGACTGAGGCCAGTAAAACTTCTGTCTCACCTGGTCTTCCCCAGAAGAATGAACATTGATAGTGAACATGATGGTTGTTAGGATAAGGCATTCAATTACATTTGTCTGGAGGAACAGTGTAGTTTTATGTGACATTTTCAGAAAAAAAATGGTTTTGTGTTTCTTGTAATATATAGGAAGTTTTGATAACATCATGAATAAATATCTATAATTTAACTCTCTGACATTGAAATTAATTTGGGCACTTTTGAATGAGATGGCTAATATGTCACTCACTATTTGTTTTCTTTATGTTACTGTTTTAACCTCTGAGACAAAGATGCTTCCTTCAAGAATTTTCCCTTGCTTCACTGAGAAATTCTTTGCTTCCAAACGGTGTTATTGATGAAATGATTTCTGACATCTAATGGCTTTTCTGATAAAGAAAAAACACCTTTGAAATACTGAGTTTAATGGCAGATGACTGGATGGTCTGACAGCAGTATTTATGGGCAGCACCAGATGAAAGTTAAACTGGCATTTTTATGCCCATTGCCTTGGCCAGATGCTTGGCAGGACCAGATGTTGCTCTTGTTTTCTTCCAGCATCACCTACAACAGAATGAAACTTCAAACACTGCCAATGAAGCCACTGGAAATTGCTACCTCTGCCTCCTGAAGGCCTGGGGGATGTTCACAATTACTGGTCCACCAAGTCCTACTCTGCTGATTAGTGCTTGGCTTGGCAAGATATTGTTTAACTTCCAGCACCTGTGGGAATGTCCCCAGAGTATGGACAGCCACCTCCAAGGCTATTTGCTCTAAATAGACAAGTGATACATGGATGGACAAAAATAATTTTTAAAAAACAGGCACTTTGAACTGTTTGTATTTAGAGGAAAGCATTTCCTTTTTTTTTTTTTTCTTTCACTAGTTTGTGTAACCACTCCTGAAAATAAAAGGTTTCTTAAAAAAAGTGGAAAACAACTTTGTCATTCATGTTTCTGTTTTAGTTTAACATATTTGATGTTCATATTAGTTCCACTTGGAGAGAGAAAAAGGCTTTCATTCTGCATTAGCTGATTGCTTCCATCAGTCTCCTTTCCCCCTTCCCCCCCATTTTTCACACCTCCTACTGTGTATGAATGCCTGCTGCACCATTTATTTTTGCAATGTGTAAACTGTTACTTCCTCCAACAAATCAGATCTGCTTAGGGTGAAATTAAAGATCTGAGGAGGTGATCATCTGATGTTTTAAGATTTTTGTGTTAGTCAAGAAGCAGCTGCCCTGTTCTGCTTGTAGATATTGATTAATTCTGAAAAAGAATTACAAAATCAGAAATGAATTATTTGGGCATTAAAAGAAAATGAAAAGAAGCTGTTCCAGGAATTGGTCTCTCTTTGGTGCCTCCAAACAGTGGGCAGGAGTGCCTGGAACTCACATTTTGGTGCCAAGGTTCAAGGTCATGGTATGGACTGATTTAAAATGGACAGATCTGGCTAAAAATAGAAGATAGAGTGTGGCCTCCTTGTATAGATCTTCTGATCATGTGAGTTATCCTCATATCTCAAAATAGCTTCCTTGGCTGAAATTGAAAGGTTTTCTTTTGTGCAAGGATTTGTAGGATGAAGTTTGTTCATCGTGTACTTTTTTATTTAAAATAAAATACATGATACTACTCTAGTCTGATGTATCAGCAATGATTGTTGCATTTTCCAGGACAGGTGCTGACATATATCCTGAGGGTGATACAACCTGTTTGACATGTCCCAGGATAGGTCCAGCCATGACACTGCCCCCCTGGATATGTAACTGGCTGTAAAAGGAACTGAGAGTGCCAAGTGGGAGGACAGGTTTGTGTTTTAGGTAGGATGACTGGTGAGATGAATTTCTTTTCCAGGAGAGGCTCTTGGCTTACAGTGAAAGACAGGGTCTCTGTGTAGGAATAACTCTGTCAAAGCATGTTCGTGGTTTTTCATCAAACTGCTCTTTTTTCCCTTTCAGGGTATGTTCATATTTCTAGAGGTATGAGCCATTAAAGAGAAGGGATTTTCCCCTTGGCAGATAGATTCTGGAGTCCACTTGCATCATCACTGAAAGATTGTCCTTTTCCTCCTTCTCACTCCCTCGTTATGCCATGGAAGGTTCCAGTTGGATTTCTTTTCTTAGTTTGCAGTCCATAAGGGGATTAAATCTAGGAAAGTTACCTGACCTCTGCTCCTAAGGGGACGGAAGACCATGAGAAGAAACAGAAAACACCCCCAGTCAAATGTTTGAGTCCCGCTCACATTTAGCAGTTCACACCAAGGCTCTAGCTGCTCAAAGACTGCTCCTACCTTTTGTCTCATATCCACTCTTTTTTCATTGCTATATAAATACCTCACATAACACTTACATGTGCTTAGCCTCACTGAATGAAGCAAATATTGTAATATAACTGGTGTAATTTGTAGGGGTCAATTCAAAGTTCTATTGCATTTTAAAAGAATTCATTATACCAGTGTTTCTTATCACTATAGGGAATGTACATCTAATAATGTATTAATTGACATGACTAACTTCTGTTTCATGTGGTTTGTTCTGTTTTGCATCCTCTTCTGAAGTGATAAAATTAAATATTTTGATTTGGGTGTTCTGGTTTTGGTCTTTTCCTTTAAAATATAGATGAAATATAAGAGTGAAGAACAGCAGCTTGTGCTCGGGGGGGGTGGGGGGGGTGGGGGGGTGGGGGGGTGGGGTGGCGGGTGGTGGGCGGGGAAAAGGCCGCCGCCGCCAGACACAACAATCTCACGATCTGGGATACAGAGGCACCGTCACCCTGGGACGGGGGTGATACCTGAGCCCACTTTTACATGGTCTCTGGGAGCTGTACCTGTTAGAGGCCCCAGTTCTGGAGGCTTCAGAGCTCTTTCAGCTTTTGGTAACTTTGATTGGCGTTAAGGATCAGTCAGTACCTCCTGGGAGGAGGCCCTGACTGGTTTCAGCTTTTAAAATTAATGGTTTTGTGAAAGGGGAAGTTCCTCACTAAAACTTGAGGAGACACTGAGTAACGCAGTCGTCACCAATATGGTTATCATGCGTTCTCCTTTATTAGTCGTAAGATGGCTGTTTTTATACAGTTTCACATAGTTTACAATACAAAGCATTCCCTCATTGGCGTTCG